>JADLZN010009975.1:0-10000 GCA_018155175.1 Sinocyclocheilus anophthalmus
AAAAAAAAAGAAGAAACAAAAAAAAAAAAAAACAACAAACCAAAAAAAAAAAAACTACAAACAATTGCTTTTCCACCTAAAATAAAATGGATAGAAAGAAAACAAAAAAACAAGAATACAAACAAACAAATTGGGGCCAAGCCCTTCATCTTTCCCATATTGCCACCCTCTTACTTTCCCGGAAGGTAACCAACATTCACCAGGGCGGCAAAGACAAGGTGGTTAATTGGTGCAATAAGCTGGGGGGGAACTGGGTCACAAAAATCAGGGGGTGCTATTTTAAGAAGATGCAAAAAGGCCAACTCTTATTCGGCCCAGTGTAGTTAGATAGTAGGACGGAAAACCTTAACGCTTACAAGGCACCATTGGTATTTTTCTCAGGCAGTTCTCCCCAGCCAGTTACTTAACCAGGGGGGGACCGACCCTGTTAGTGAAGGGGGAAAAAACGGCTAAAATCTGTTGAACCAGCAACTGGTATGATCCCAGGGGGGGCATGTTTTCTCCGCAATCCAAGACAAACCCAGGCCCACAACTTTGCTTAACGGCTTTCCATGAATAGATCAGGCGAGATCGGGCGCAGGACACGGGTTTGGTTATGGCCCAATAAACGGCTGGGATTGCCCCAAAAGGGAGGGGCTATTTTTAAAAGCAATCAAGGTCGAACCTCCTATAGAGGGCCAGTGTATAAAAGATAAATGAGTAGTGAAAGGAATAACGTTTTTAATCGGGCTTTTACCAAGCCACCTTGGTATTCCCAGGGCCAGGGTCTCCAATCCATAGCTAAAAACAGGGGCCGGACCCTATTTAGCTTCCGGAGATCAGGGACTGAATGGTCCCGTAGATCGGGCGGCAGGATGAACAGGGGGTGGCTGTTATGGGCCGTAAGCTGAGGGTAAGGATAAAGCCCCCACGGGTGGGGGCTATTTTAAAATTGCAGACTTCTATAGGCCGGGTATAAGATTAAGTAGTGAAGGTGGGAAACGCTAAACGCTTTAAAGGCCATCTGAATGGCCAAGGCTCCCCGAAGTTCACTCGAATCCACAATAGTATTTCTAACACAATCCAAGGCCTGACCACTATATTGAGCTTCCGAAGCGAGATAGTCCGGGAGCGAGATGTTGAGTTCGGGCCATCCCCAGACCAGTGTGGGATTGGCGCCTTGGAAGCTGGGATTTGGGCCCAAACGGGATGGGATATTTAAAAGAATCAGGGCAATTCCGCTAAGGTCCAGTGTATTAGGAATAAAGTATGGAAGGGAAAAAACATTAATAGTTACAGCAAACCTGGTATTCACCAGGCGGTCCAACTCCCCAAAAGTTAATAAAACAGGCCCGGAACCTGCTTAGTGTAAATAAACTCTAAAGGCTTTGCAGCCAACCTGGGTTCACTTCCCAGTTCGTCTCCAGTCCAAGATAGCCAAAGGCCCACCGACCCTGCTTAGGGACCTTCCAGGAATTTTCAGACGAAGGCACTCGGGCAGCAGGGGGGAACCCAGGCGGTGTTATTGCAGTAATAAGGACGGGGGGGGGTGTACGCCCCAAAGGGGTGGGCTATTAAAAGTTCAGCCCTCTATAGGGGACACAAGCTGTATAGATAAGTTAGTAGTAGTTGAAGGAAAACGCATAGCGTACAAGCACTGGGTTATTTCCCCAGGCAAGTCTTCCCAATCCAAGTACTTAGGGCCCAGGCCCGGACTCTTGCTTAGCTTCCGAAGTCAGATGAGATAGGGCGCAGACGGGGTTTAGTTATGGACGTAAAAGGTAGGGAATTTGCTCCAAAGGATGTGGTGCTATCTGTAAGAAGATCGCAAATAGGGGTGGCCAATCCTATAGAGATAGGGCCACAGTAGTTGGTTAGGAGGAATTTAAGTTGAATGTGCAAGCCAGTAGAAGAACCGGGAAAACGGACTACACAAAAGCTTTAAAAGCACACCCTAGGTTACACTTCCCAGGCCGACACAGGGGTCTCCCATCCAGAATCAGTATTGCATAAAAACAATGGGAACAAGGAGACCTGGATTAGGTTGAAAGAAGTAGTGGGGAAAACGGTATAAAGCTGTACAAAAAAACCTGGTATTCCCAGGCAAGTGCGGTCCCAATGCCAAGTACTAGCACGGGGCCCGGGAACCCACGGGCTAAGCTACCGACAGAGATGAAGATCGGGGCAACAACGCACAGGAGTCGTATGGGACCAATAGCTATAGTTGAGTTAGATTTGCTTCCCAAAAAGGATGAGGGGCCCTATTTAATCAGAACAGGATCAGCCACTCTACAGAGCCAGTGTTGGGTGATAAAATTAAAAAGTAGTCGAAAGGGGCGGGAGGAGAAAAGAGACGGCTAAAAGCACTAAAGGCCCCAAAAACCTCTGCATTTTCCAACCAGGCAGCCTGGATGCTTCCAATTAGCATAGAGTATCAATCTAAAACCCGAGGCAGTCGAGGGAACCGCGCACTGCATAGTGAAGGAATAACAAACGACTTAAAAAAGTCTTAACATGGGCAACTCGGGAGTCGATTTCCCCCAGGGTCCCTCGTCTACCATCCCCACGTTAAGTACTTAGGCCCGGCACGAAACCATGCTTAGGGCGTCCGGGAGACTTCAGGAGATCAGAGGGTCGTGGAGTAAGTAGGCAGGCAAGAAGCCGCTGGGGTATTGCACGTGAAGCTAGGGGAGGGGTGGGGGGGGGTGGATACTGCCTCCAATAAGGGTGGGGCATTTTAAAGATCTAAGCCCACTTTCTATAGCCAGGGCTGTTAGTAACAGATAAGTACAGATTCCAGTGAAGGAAATAAAAACGCTATAGACTTCCTAAACAGGCACCTGGGAATTTCCCCAGGGGCAGTCTCCCATTTCCCATGTACTTAGGGCCAGGGGCACGACCGCAATGATTAGCTTCCGATCAGGATTCCGGGGACGATAAAATGGAAAGGGATCGGGACGCAGGGGAAAAAAAACGGGGTGGTTAATGGCGTAGGAAAAAGATGGGGGAAGGGCCTTCAAAAGGGGTGGGGGCTATTTAAAGGGATCAGCCAGTATATAGTGGCGGAGCGTAGTTATTAGATAAGAGTTGAAAGAGGGAAAGAAAAAAAGCGTTTTATAAGGATTTACAGCAACCTTGGTTATCCAGGGCAGTCTCCTCTTCCCAACCAAGTATAACCAGGCACATTATCCTGCTTAAGCTTTCGGAGAGATCAGACTGGGAGGCAATGCAGGCGAAAGTAAAAAGGTGGTCTTTGCCGTGTTAAGCTGGGGGGGGGACTTCCCAAAGGGTGGGCTACTTTAAAAGAGCAAGGGGCACAACTCTATAAGGGGCAGTGGATAGATAAGGACAGTGAAGAAAAAGAGGGAGGGAAAAAAAAAACGCTTATAAAGGTGTAACGGCCATGGTAGTTGCCCACAGGAAGTTATCCCATCCAGTACTACACAGGGGGGCACCGACCCACTGATTAGTGAACGGGAAAAAAACGCCTAAGCTTACAGCAAAACCTGGGGTAATTCCCAGGCAGTCTCCATCCAAGTATAACCAGGGCCCCACACACTCGGCTTAGCTTTAGGAGATCAGATGAGGATCGGGCACAGGGACAGGGTGGTATGGCATAGCTGGGGATTGACCCACAAGAGGGGGGATAGTTTAAATCAGCACTCTATAGGGGCCATCGTGTATTAGTAAAGTAGTGAAGAAAACGCCCTTAAAAGCTTACAAGCAACTCCTGGTATTCCCAGGGCAGTCTTCTCAATCAAGTAACTAATCCAGGCCGACCCTGCTGAGCTTCCCGAGAATCGGACCGCAGACCAGCGGTGGTTGGGCCGTAGACTGGGAAAAAGCCCCAAACAAGGGGGGGGACTATTTTGTAAAGATCAAAGGCCAACTTACATATAGGCCAACATGGTGTTTAGAAGAAGAAGAGAAAACGCTAAAGCCTACCAGCACCTCGGTATTCCCAGGCAGTGTTCCCATTCAAGTTTAGCTAAAACAGGACCAAAAAAACCCTGCTCTAGCTTCGGAGAGACAGACGGGCAGGACAAGGCGTGGTAGTTGCCTAAGCGAGGGCAAACCCTGGTCCAAGGGTATGGGGCTATTTAAGATTTCCAAGCCACATCTAAGGCCAGTGTATGTATTATGAATACCACTGCTAGGTCTGAAGAAAAAAAAGGCTGAAAAGGCTTTCACAGCTGTTACCCCTCCTGGTCATTCCCAGTAGTCTTTCCCATCCATCAGACGAGTTCGCGCGCAACGGGGAAAAAGGGTTGTTATGGGCCGTAAGCTGGGATTGCCCCCAAAAGGGTGGGGGCTATTTAAAAGGAAATCAGCCACCTATAGGCCAGTGTAAAATCAGATAATTACGTGAGGAAGAAAACGCTAAAGCGTTAAAAAGCACCTGGTAAATTTCCCCAGTTTCCAGGTCTACCATCCAGAGTTTAACTTAGCCACGGGGCCCGCCCTGCTTCGCTTTCCGAGATCAGATGGAGACGGGCGAACGACCAAGGGTTGGGAATTTGGGCGCCGCAGCATGGGTAGGGTTCCAAAGGGTGGGGCTTTTATAGTAGAGTTCAGACCACTCTATTGGCCAGGTGTATTAGATAAGTCGATGGATGGAAAAATGGTTTAAAGCTTAGCAGATCCCTGGTATCTCAGGAGATAGTTCCTTTTCACATCCAAAGTAATAACCAGGGGCCGCGACCTGCGTAGTTGAAGAAAGAGTAACGCTTAAAGCTGTTAACAGGCCACCTGGGTCTTTCCAGGGCAGTCTACCACAATCAAAGTACTAAACCACGCCCAAACTCGGCTTAGCTTCCGAGATCTGACGAGATCGGGCGTGCTCAGGGTGGTATGGCCGTAAGCGGGGAATGCTCCAAAGGATGGGCTATTTAAAAATCAGCCACTCTATAGGACAGTGTATAAGATAAGTAGTGAAGAAAACGCTAAAACTTAAAGCACCTGGTATTCCCAGTCAGTCTCCCATCCAAGTACTAGCCAGGCACGACCCTGCTTAGCTTCCGAGATCAGATGAGAACGGGCGCAGACAGGGTGGTGGTTGAAACGCAAAAAGCTGGTATTGTTCCAAAGGGTGGGCTATATAAAGATCATCCACTTTATAGGCCAGTGTATTAGATAAGTAATGAAGAAAACCCAAAAGCTTACAGCACCTGGGTGATTCACACAGGCAATCTCCCCTCCTAAAGGTAAACCTAACCAAGCCCAAAAACACTGCATAGCTACCGAGCATTGATACCAATAAGATCGGGGTTGCCCGGAAACTAGCGGTGGTATATGGGTCGTAAAAAGGGGGGGACTGACCCAAAAAGGGTTGGGCTATTGAAAGATCCAGGCCCACTATATTGGGCCAGTGTATGTTATGATAAAGTAGGGATCAAAACGTTAAAAAGCATTAAAAGAAAAACTGGTTTCAGTTCTCAGGCGTTCTCCATCCCAAGTACAAACCAAAGGCCCGACCCGGCTTAGTGAAGACATGGTACACAAGCTTTTACCAGACCTGGGTATTACCAGGCAGTTCTCCATTCCCCAACGTATAAAACTAGGCCCAAACTTATGCTTAGCTTCCAGGCAGATCAGACATGATCGGGCGCAGAACAGGGTTGGTAGGGGCCACTACGCTGGGGATTGCCCCAAAAGGGTTGGGGATATTTTAAAGATCGACACTCTATTAGGCCAGTGTATTAGATAAAAACAGTGAAGAAAAACGCTAAAAGCTTGTACCAGCAACTGGTGTATTACCCGGCAGTCTCCCAATCCAAAGTTTAAGAACCCAGCCCAAAACCCTGCTTCAAGCTACCGAGAGGATGTCATACGAGATCTGGTGCAGGCAAGGGGTTGGTATGGGTGTAACGCTGGGGGGGGGGGGAATGCCCCAAAAGGGTGGGGCTATTTAAAAATTCAGCCAACTCTATTGGCCAGTTGTAATTAGATAAGTAGTGATGGAAAAGAAACGGTAAAGCTTAACCGGAAGCCTGCGGTTTTATTGTGTGACGGGGCCTCTTTTTGAGGTATCACTGTGTGTTCCAAGTTACCTGTAATCACTGTGCGGTTCACCGTGTAGTGTGGGCGTGTGGTACCCACCGGTCGAATTCAATGCTATTAACGAGTTTACAGGCCAACTTCGGTCGTTCGTCTGTCTTGGTTTTTCCCAGGGGCTCGTTTCCCATCCAAGTACTGCGCTTTTTATTGTATACATTCGTACTCCCGCTTGTTTTCACCTTACTGTTTTTCTAATAGCTTTTTAGCCCCGATCACTCACCCCCGAGAACAGAACGAGATCGGTGCGGGGCAGGGACAGGGGTTTGGCACAATAAGCTGGGTGCCCAAAACGGGTGGGCTGATGTGTGTAATAGTCAGGCCACTCTATACGGCCAGGGTGTAGTAGATAAGTAGTGGAAGGGAAACGCTAAGCTTAACAGCACCCTGGTCTTCCCTAGGCCAGGGTCTTCCAGTCCAAGTACTAACCAGGGCCCGAACCCATGCTTAGTGAAGGAAGAAAAAACGCTAAAGTTTACAGCACCCTGGTATCCCAGGCCAAGTTTCTTTCTCCAGTCCAAGTTTATAAACCAGGCATTATCTGCTTAGCTTCGGAGACAGGACGGAGATCAGGCGCAGACCCAGGGGCTGGGTATCTGCGAAGCTGGGGAACTGTTCCCAAACGGGTGGGCTATTTAAAGATCCAGCCACAAACTCTTATAGGGCCAGTGTTATTATAGAAAAGTAGTGAAGGAAAACGCTAAAAGCTGTACAAAGGCACATAGGGATTTAACCAGTGCAGTCTCCAATCACAGTGTAAACAGGCCCGACCCTATTTAGCTTCCCGAGATTCAGGACGACTCCCCGGGATCGGGCGGGCCAGACTTTTTTTTTTTGTTTTTTTTTTTTTTTTATTATCCAAAAAAGAAACAAGACTACTATTTTAAACATTAAAACCAGGGAAATCATTTCCATTTTTCATATTCCTTACATCTTCAAACCCATATCACATTTCAACCAAGCATCTAGCACTTAGACTTTAGAATCAGTCCACATATGCATCATTCAAAATACACATACAACAAACCAAGGATAACCCACAGACCCAGGACAACACAACGAAATTCACCCCACTCATCCTTAATCTAAATTTTTTTTTTATTTTTTTTTCTCAATTTTATACCTAACCCTTTTATCCCTTCTATACTAATCAACCCACTCCCTTCCACAAACGCTCTTTCAAATTCCTACTTAGGCAAATATTTCCACATCAAATACACATTTTTCCTAAAGAACATTTTGAACATTGCCATTACATCCAGTTTTTTCCCATCATAATATGCCATATTCCTCCTCACCCATATCACATACCTTGCATTACTTAATACCATGTTCCATAAATTCACTTTACTATCCTTTTTATTCATACTTATCCCAAACAAGAACAGCTTTCTCCATTCCTCCCCTGTCACATCTTTCCCTGTTCCTTTTTTCACTAGCACTTTTATTGCAGCATGAAACGCCTCCAGCTCTTTACATTCAAAAAAAATGTGCATCAATGTTTCTGGCTCTGTCCCACATACATCGCACTCTTGATTGACATTTCTGTTCATTTGATGAATCACCACCTTTGTATATATTCTGTTATGCCTTAATTTAAAGTCCATGTTTTCACAGTCCAGTCCATTGTATTTCACATTTAAGTTCCTCCAAATCATCTTTACATTTATTCCAGGAAATACTCTTGGCCAAACCGCCTCAGATGCAGGTGTTTTTATTTCCCTTTTCACCATCATCTCGTAAATTGTTTTCACATTTAACTGATGCAAAAAAACCTTTTTTCCTTTTTTATCCAAAACATACATTTCAGGAACTCCCCAATCTCCTACTTTCACCGTCTCCCTCTCAATCCTTTGTGCCCACCCTTCTGGTAGGCTTGTTTTAATGTTTTCACATTCACCATCCACTTTCGATTTTTCAATTTCATCATCCCATCCCACCACACAATCATATACAGCCCTATTTGGCAAAAAAACCTTTAACATACTCATATGCCATGTCTTTCACTTTTCTAACTCCCGCTCTCATAAACAATTTATTATAAAGCATTTTCTCTCTCCTCTTTATTTTTGGGTTCAGAAATAATGGCTGGTTCAGCACTTGATTTATATTCTCACATTCATAGTTAACATTAACTAAAAACTCAGCCCATGCACTAAACACTTCACGATAAAACACAGGCATTTTTTCAGTCATAGGTTTTTTAAAGGCCATAAACAAACAAACAAATCCTCCTCCCCACATCTCCACCTATCATTTAGATAAGTTTCAGTATATCCTTACACCATACCTTCTGCTTTTGGTCACATCAATACGTTTTTTTGCCCTTTTTTTTTATTGTTTTAACTCTTATTGCCTTCCTCTTAACCTCTAAATCTATCAACCTCAGACCTCCCTCCTTATAATCTGCTATCAGTGTTTTTGTTGAAATTTTGATTCCTTTACCCCCCCCCACACAAAAGTATTCGTAGCTTCTTTTATTTCGTTCAATACCCAGTCTGGTACACTAATTGCTCCCATCACATAGGTGCATTTAGTAAGTATTAATGAATTAACCACAACTACCTTTCCTCTTAATCTTAATTCTCTTTGCCTCCAGAAATTTAAGAAAAAGTAATTACATTGCTTGATTTGTTTAAAAACTCAAGTCCAGTGGCATCCCTAGGCCTCGTTCTCATTTTTAAATTTCGTATACCAACTCATAATTCTTTAAATTTATGGAGCTTTTCACTATTTTAAAGGAAAAAACTAAACCTTTATATCTCCCCCCCCCTCCTACACTCATTATTTCTGACTTGTCAGCATTTATCCTTGCACCTGAAGCTTTTCCATATATTCCCATCTGCATTTCTATTCTCTTGACACTCTCTATATCCTTGATAGTAAAAGTCGTGTCATCTGCGTACTGGTGGATTACACTTACTCCCCCATACAGGATTGGAATACCTCTTATTTCTTTATCGCTTTTTATCAGCGATGCTAGCGGTTCCGCTGTTATTGAATATAACAATGCAGATAATGGGCACCCTTGTCTGACCGACCTTTCTAATGGAAAGGGGTCAGTTAGTACCCCATTAATTTTTACACAGCTTCTAGCATTGTTATATATTAATTTTATCCATTTTCTTATTCTGTCTCCAAACACATATCTCGCCATTGTCTGCTCAATAAAACTGTGTTCCACCCTATCAAAGGCTTTATTCAAATCCACTGCTAAAACCAATCCCCCTTTCCCGTCTTTTCCCATATTTTCAACTACGTCCCTTATTGTACATATGGTATCCGCAATATCTCTCCCCACTATGCTATACGCCTGGCTTGGCGACACAATACTCCCCACTACCTGTTTAATTCTATTAGCTATCACTTTTGCTAAAATTTTGTAATCTGAATTTAGCAGGCTCAAAGGCCTATAATTTTCCAACTTCAACGGATTCCCTTTATTTGTATATAAAATGGTTATTATTCCTAAGCCCATAGATGTTGGCATTTCCTTTCTCTCCTCCATACCTTTATACACTTTTAGCAGTATTGGCGCTAAAGTCCCTATAAAGGTCTTGTAAAATTCATGGGTTAGACCATCCGAGCCAGGGCTTTTATTCTTTTTTGTCTGGTTTATTGCTTCCTTTATTTCCTCAATACTTATATCTCCTTCGCACATATTCTTCTCTTCCTCATCTAGCCTCACCTTCACAGTACTCAAGACTTCATCCACACACTCTTGTTCTACCCCCTCCCTCTTAAATAACTCCATATAAAAATTCTCCACTTCTTCTATTATCCCCACAAAATCATTTATTTTATCCCCTTTTCTATTCTCCAACTCTACAATATGCTTTCTCCTCTGCTTTTTCCCCTTTTCTAAAGTGAGGAAAAACCTTTGTACTTCTTCTCCCTCCCTCCAAAGCTGACTGAGCTCTACCTTCTTATAGTATTCCCCTACTTTTTTTTTTTTATTTTTTTTCCT
>JADLZN010009975.1:615000-907500 GCA_018155175.1 Sinocyclocheilus anophthalmus
TTTGTCAATGCGTTCACCATCTTCAATACAGCAGTGGCGCAGAAATCAATACATGATCCAAGCTGCTTTTCTTTCAGCTGTGACTCGAGATGCCACTTCAGATTCAGCTCACATATGGATGAAGCACCATTATGAGACTTTACATTTTTAATATCAAATGTGTGATGGAAAATGAAAATGAAGGAAATGGGTTTCGCACTGCACCAGTACAACTGCAACAGAAAATGACATTATTTACATGAGTTCCCATATTGAGAATTGCACTTCATGCAGCCATAAATTATGTAAGGGACTGCATAGATGGTCTCTTGCTTATTTCATTGCAGTCCCCAAAATAAATCACCATGTTGATGTGAAATATTGATTTGAGTTTAAGTTATTGTATATTTGTAAATGTATATTTTCTTAAAGTTTCCGCTGAGAAAGAAATAGTCAATATGTCGTCCTGAGGTTACCTCTTATTTCCAACCTGACAGCTGAACATCTCCAGCGCTCAAAAATCAATTCAGTCACAAAGTAAAAAACAAATTAATCCCCCAAGAGAAGGTACTGATATAAGAAGAATCTTTTCAGCTATTCTTTCCTTCAACCTGCAGAAATGGAAACACAACAAACGACACAAAAGTCTGACGGCGCCACTCACCTCTCTACACAACTACCGCAGGGAGCGTCACCACCCACGCACAAACCAACAGAGCCCACTTTAATCACAAGGTGTTTCTCACAACACACACACCTACAAATAGGCACAACCTCTACAGAAGTATTGAAGCACATCACATACCCACACTAAGCCAGAGCTCGGGTTTATCGCTATGGCGGTGGGTTGAAGAAAGTTTACCTCATTTATGCTTTGTCACAATCTTTGGCAGCAGTGTGTGAAAGCGGTTTTCACAGTTCGTTCTATTGCTTGTTCAGACCTTCAGCTTAATTCTGGTTTCACATTGTATTTTGGGGGTATTACTGCGATATGTTTTGTGTCATTGTATGACGGATTGTGTTCATACCAACTGCAGCCCGTATGAGTTCTCATGAACTAGTGATGCGAATTTCGGCTGCATCCAAAAACCTAGGCAGCTAACTTGTTGCCTCACTGCCTTATCCGGCAATGACTTCGCAGGCAGCGTTTGCGCACGAAGGCAAGTCACGAAACTGATTTCGGACATGCTTCTGAGGCAGCGTAACATTTAATGATCTACAACAAAATAGAACAAGCTTTGGTGATAACTAAGTGAAGATTTAATTACTATAATACTGATTTCTCGCTAGAAATAACATCAAAAGTGCAAAAAGTTGGTCAGAAACATACATTTACACACAAACTGACCACCATACGCAATTGTTGGACGCCATCTTTATTTTTTTTGCTCAAGCATCACGGAATGGAATGCACAGGATTGTGGGATATCAAAGGATATATTTATGCTGCCTTCAAAAGTCAACCAGATGAAGGCATCTCAGGAGGCAGGAAGTGAAGCTAACATTGGATTTGAACGTGCCTTGATGGCGTCCTACCTTGAAATGTGTTCTCCGAAGGCAGCATGGAAAATGCTGAACACAATCAGTCATACAATGAGTCATTTCTGTGAGTCGGTTCTTTTAAACAGTTCGTTTCGAGCTAGCGCAAAACCTGATTCAGCAATTGTGGCTAGAAGGGATACAGCTATGGCCAGAAAATAACAATAAAGTAAATTTGCTACCTATCACATTAACGTCTATACCTACCATCAACGCAAATACAGTAATTATTGTTGTTCAGAGTGACAAAAATTCCGCAATATTGATGTGCGTATGCCCAGTAGGCCTTGGTGGCCGTAGCTGCATCCCTTCTAGCCTAATCCATTTTTAGGTCGTTACACGTACAAGTGTGGCATTCACTTGTAGCTCTACAAATCATAAATGTAGGCCTGTAAATTATTTTGTTGCAGCTATTAAAGTTTTATCCCAATCAGCCTATTTACCTAAATACTTAAATTACTCAAAATTCTTACTATTATCTCACAGTGAAATGATTCCCCAGTTCAATTAGTTGATGAGTTGAAACCAAGCGATTCAAACCGTTCCTTGAACAATCAACCGATTTATTAGCAAATCAGATTCATTTCAATTCATGAACAAATCGTGGCTGGTTTTGTCAACCGGTTTATTTGTTTATTTGTATTTTACTTAAATTTATGTGCGCTTGTGATCTTTAATTAAAAACATTAACTTCACCTCCATTAGCATACAACAATTCCCGATGGACAAAATCAAGCCCTACATATTTTCTCTCTCATTTGAGAAACCTTCCAAATAGACAGAGTACATCACAATAGGGAAGAGAAGAAGAGCACAA
This sequence comes from Sinocyclocheilus anophthalmus, assembly GCA_018155175.1. Taxonomy (NCBI): domain Eukaryota; kingdom Metazoa; phylum Chordata; class Actinopteri; order Cypriniformes; family Cyprinidae; genus Sinocyclocheilus; species Sinocyclocheilus anophthalmus. Next base: position 617,336 of record JADLZN010009975.1, read on the forward strand.
TTTCCATTTCATGTTGACTTAAAAATATTGATTAGGCCACAAATCGAACATAACTAACATAAACTTCAGACCTTTTCAAGCGGACCTGATGCAATTAGTCGGAAAGCAGTTTTTACATCAACTAAATTAAACTGGACTCTGGTGTCAAACTGACTTGTCACCAACAGTTTTGTGGAGCTTGTGAGAAAACCTGAGAATATCTGTGCATGCAGGCACTGATGATGAAGCCTACTGTTGGCCTATTCGCTAGCGGCTTCTCTTGCTTCATGAGACAGTTCTCCAGAGTACAAAAGCACTCCCTCTGAGGCTAACTGTTGTAGATATCCTCTGCCTGGAAATAGAACTGCACCCTTTATCACTTTAATATACACAACACATTCATCATGCTTTTCCCTGCAGTCATTTCAACAGAGCTTACTGATGTTTTTCTTCTTAATGCATTCACATAGACATACATCAGAATTACCAGCAGCATCTGAGGGGCTGTGTAGTCATCTTCAAAGACCTGTCTTTTCCAATCTTATTCTTTGATGAAGATCATGCAATCAGGCATTAATTAGCATTAATTTTCAAGAACTCAGTGATATGGAATTTAAACACGCTCAACATACTGTATCTACTACTTTTTGTCCATGCACTGAAAACTAATCAACACTTGAACCTCTGTCAACCTATCAGAATGAATAAATCAACAATGATATGATATACAAATATGGTTCTCAAAGAATACAATATCTAATACCATTACTAAAACATGATGTTTTTGCATCTATTTAGCATTTATTTAAATAACATTTTACAATATTAGATAGCTTCTCACAGTTTAAAATAATTGAATTGTAGCATCCCAGAATGTTATTTGATGTAAAAATCTGGTGAATAAATGTGTGCTATAGATACCAAATCACTAGCCTTTTGAGTTCAACTCTGCTATTTTCAATGCTTCAGTGCTTCATCTTTTATCTTTATTGAAGTGAGTAGGAGTTCCATCTGTGTCCCAATACACACACATGATATGGTAGTATGAGTTATCCCAACAGGGAAAAGGAGAGAGATAGAGAGGGAGGGAGAACGAAAGAGAGCTGGAGACATGGGTCAGTGATCGATAAATTTCAGAGGAAACGAAGGCCAGTGTGATGAGCAGCTCCATTTTTTTGCTGATGGAAATATGAAGAGACCCTGGCTGGCACTTCACTCTGCAGATCCACAACGTAATACCACTCACTCTGATTGTACTGAAGCCACAGTCGCACTGAATTCACCAGGCAAAAAATGGCACTGCACAGTAAATTGTTTACAACCATTGCATCCAGTTTAATATACAGGTGCAGCTCAATAAATTAGAATGTCGTGGAAAAGTTAATTTATTTCAGTAATTCAACTCAAATTGTGAAACTCGTGTATTAAATAAATTCAATGCACACAGACTGAAGTAGTTTAAGTCTTTGGTTCTTTTACTTGTGGATGATTTTGCTCACATTTAACAAAAACCCACCAATTCATAATTTCAACAAATTAGAATATGGGTGGACATGCATCACGCTATCAAGCTTCAAAACACCTGCAAAGGTTTCCTGAGCCTTCAAACTGGTCTCTCAGTTTGGTTCACTAGGCAACACAATCATGGGGAAGAATGTGATCTGACAGTTGTCAGAAGACAATCATTGACACCCTTCAAAAGGTGGGTAAGCCACAAACATTCATTGCCCAAGAAGCTGGCTGTTCACAGAGTGCTGTATCCAAGCATGTTAACAGAAAGTTGAATGGAAGGAAAAAGTGTGGAAGAAAAAGATGCACAACCAACCGAGAGAACCGCAGCTTATGAGGATTGTCAAGCAAAATCGATTCAAGAATTTGAGTGAACTTCACAAGGAATGGACTAAGGCTGGGGTCAAGGCATCAAGAGCCACCACACACAGACATGTCAAGGAATTTGGCTACAGCTGTCATATTCCTCTTGTTAAGCCACTCCAGAACCACAGACAACATCAGAGGCGTCTTACCTGGGCTAAGGAGAAGAAGAACTGAACTATTGCCCTGTGGTCCAAAGTCCTCTTTTCAAATGAAAGCAAGTTTTGTATTTCATTTGGAAACCAATGGTCCTAGAGTCTGGAGGAAGGGTGGATAAGCTCATAGCTCAAGTTGCTTGAAGTTCAGTGTTAAGTTTTCACAGTCTGTGAGGATTTGGGGTGCAATGTCATCTGCTGGTGTGGTCCATTGTGTTTTTTGAAAACCAATGTCACTGCACCCGTTTACCAAGAAAACATGCTTCCTTCTGCTGACCAGCTTTTTGAAGATGCTGATTTAATTTTCCAGCAGATTTGGCACCTGCCCACATGCCAAAAGCACCAAAAGTTGGTTAAATGACCATGGTGTTGGTGTTGGTGTGCTTGACTGGCCAGAAAAACTCACCAGACCTGAAACCCCATAGAGAATCTATGGGGTACTGTCAAGAGGAAGAAAATGAGAAACAAGAGCCCAAAAAATGCAGATGAGCTGAATGCCACTGTCAAAGAAACCTGGGCTTCCATACCACCTCAGCAGTGACACAAACTGATCACCTCCATGCCACGCCGAATTGAGGCAATAATTAAAGCAAAAGGAGCCCCTACCAAGTAATGAGTACATGTACAGTAAATGAACATACTTCCAGAAGGCCAACAATTCACTAAAAAATGTTTTTTATGGGTATTATGAAGTTATTCTAAATTTGTTGAGATAGTGAATTGGTGGGTTTTGTTAAATGTGAGCCAAAATCATCACCATTAAAATAACCAAACACTTAAACTACTTCAGTCTGTCTGCACTGAATTTATTTAATACACAAGTTTCACAATTTGAGTTGAATTACTGAAATAAATTAACTTTCCCACAACATTCTAATTTATTGAGATGCACCTGTACAAGTATGTCCATTTTTATCCGCAGAGTACTCATATATACAAAAAATATCTGCTTGTATTGATGCAAAATGTAAACAATATTATTGCCCAGCTCTAATCTACTAAATGCAACTGTAATGCATGAAGCTATTAAGATATTAAAAACATTAACATCATATTTTTCTGTAAAGCTGCTTTTATACAATGTGTACTGTGAAAAGCAGTATACAAATAAATTTGACTTTACTTGATACGAGAAACATGAACCCAGCACAGCTACACTGAGAAAAAAAAGTAAATAAAGCAAAGGTTTGGAGTATGTTTTAAAATAAAATATAATTTCACGTTTAATTCAACGTTACTTGCCATTTCTTTGCGATTATTTGTGAAATTTTCAAAAATGGAAACTTTTTTTTTCAATCCAGACCAGACCAAGTATTACAAATGGAGAATTTATGTAGGAGAAGGAGTGGGCAACTTTTTTAATCCAACACATCCACACCAGAAAAGGTTCTCAGTCATCAGCACTGGGTGTGTGTGTGTGTGTGTGTGTGTGTGTGTGTGAGGGGAGAGTAGGAGTTGAATGTTGATGTTTCTCAAACAAAGCGGAGGTCTCCCCATGAGACTCCACCCCCCTCTCTACCTTCAGCAGTGCAGAATGAAAGGTTCCAGGCCCTTTTTCATCAGCAAACTTGTGTGTGTGAAGGCGGTGTTGTCTGACTGTCCTCAAAACACTGACATCGACAGAAAAGGCACAGCATCAAAGCCTCCGAGCACTTACATAGGGGAGCAGAGGAAAGATGTGAATCCATGATGTAACATCCATGGATAGCTTGAGAGCTGAACCATTATTACAGTTGCATCAGATTGTGTAGATTTTGTTCTCTGGTTTGTCCCAAAACACTTTTTTATTAACTTTTTTAAAGGACAGCAGAATGTTTTACATTAGAACATTCAATAACATTATTGATTTGACTGCACTGAAACTATTGGATAAGAACAAAACTTGAACTGAACTGAGCTGGATGATGACACTACTGTCTTCTATAGCGCTACCTTATTGCTTAATCATCTTTGTTTCAGATTTTATGAGTTTTGCTACATTGACACTCAGTACGTTTACATGGACAACAATACTCTGATTAAGAATCTACCATGTAAACAGAGATTTTTGATTACCTTAATCCGGCTAAAGTCATAATTTTAGTAAACAGAAATCGAATTAAGACATGTGGAGTATTCCTATTTTAGTCGCATTACTGAATGGCAGTATAGACATGTAAACACCTTAATCACATTTTTACCTTCGTGTAGGACTTTTCGCTGCATTTTGCGACAGGATACACACACGGCAGTGTTCAACCTTTTGACGGCAAATAAAAGAGCTTCAACAACGCCATCATCTGTATGCAGGTACAAATAATTAACTGCACTTGAAGCTTTCATGAAATGAAAAATGAAACGCCCAAAACTGTACATGGCATCATCACATCAATATGTTTATACCATGGTTTATATGTGAAATTCCGGAGGGGACGTCGGATGGCGTCACGTGGGGACGTAATGACGTGTGCCATTAATCGAACTATGTACTATAACATGTAAAATAGGAACATGAAAGAAATATTCTAAAAGCAACTCATGTAAACACCATAATCATAATATTAGCTTATTTAGAATAAGGAAAATAATTAGATTACTGATGTCCATGTAAATGAAGTCACTGTTATGGAACTGTTATTGGATTGAGCTGATTAATTTTAATTTGTCTCATATTGGATGAAGTTTGTGTGGCACATAGGAAAGTAGGTCAGGTGGGCGGTGTCAGTAAACAGTTTTTAGGTGAGCCGCCTATGTATACTTGGTGGTGTAAATTAGAGGGCGACTAGCCATTTGTACGAGCGAATGCCACATGTTAATGGAGTGCCGCTAGCACAACATTTCAGTACAGGGCACGGGAATGAAAATGCAGTAGGTTTTGAATGTTATATTCTCAAAGATGTTTTCTCAATTAAGAAATTGTGTAGTGTTTTAAAAACACATTATATCTGATGTAATCGTTTGCAGAAGCACCATTGTGTGAAGCCGTCCATATTTAAAGAAGACTCTAATCCTTCTTGAAAAACTGTTTGATGTGACCTGTATGCAAGGGTGATAGCCGTCTATTGCGGTGTGATTCAGTTTGAATTGTTTCAGGTATGGAGTTTTATATGATATGGGATGTACATTTTAATTGTGAGTCTTGTATTCTGACTTGTTCTTTGTGTAATAGTAAAGTGGCGTGAGATCACGTTTTATAAGGATACATTTGGCAGGTTTCATCTATGGTTCAGGTATTGATGTTTTAAAGAGTAGTAAATGTGTGTTAATGACTTGCTTGATCTTATGATGTTTTATTTTATTTGTAGGAGAGTTTGTCAGCTACTGTTTTCTTTACCTCCATATTAAATTAATGATCTAGTGTTTGTTGTGTGCCAATTAGATGCAGCGCTCAGTGAGCACATTGAGAAACATGAAGGGGGAGAGATTTTTCTTTTTGTGTGTTTTTTTTGTATTTTGTTTTCATTTGTATTGTATTGCATTGTGTTGTATTTCTTTGAAATTGTATTTTTTATTTTTGTTTGTTTGGTTACTGATGGTAACAACGGTACAATTCACAGATAGTTATAATATAATGGCATTGGGCAATGCGCAATAATTCCTTTTAAAGTTCATCACAGAAGTGTGCTGATTGCAGTGTATCACATGAAGGTGATTGATTAATTTGTGGTGTGATTCCCTGCTTGTGTATTGGAGCATTATGTGCATTGGGTTTTTTTATTTAAAGGGTTTATGACCTGCCTTGCCTGTGTGCATTCCATTATACCGTTTTTTTACCTGTCCTGTTGTGAAATAAACGTCTTAGCATTTATATGCTGTGAGCGAGTGGAGTGACAACGCAGGCACAAGTTAAAGTTCAAATGCAAATGAAACCCCGGAGGGCGGTTTTATTGACAAACTTGAATAGTAGATCAAGAACGTGCTGGGTGCGTGGCTCGGGTGCAGAACTCTGGGGCGTGCAGTTGTGTATTCACAGGTAGGTAGTGTGCTGATCGTCTTCAGTCACTGGTGTCTGAAAGGAACAAGGAAGACAGGACATTAGAGTCTGCGAGTGGAGTCGAAGCTCGCACTGTTCTCCTCCGTTTAAATGCAGCACAGGTGATTAGCTTCAGGTGCCGACGATCAGCACGTGCCCTGGAGTAATCAGCATGAGCACGCTGTATCCATGGCGATGCTGTTTGATGCTGAGTGACTCGTGCATTCGTGTCTTTTGCTCAAGCCATCCACTGTAGTGGCGCATGGTCGGTCACCAGCGTGAAGCTCCTGCCCAGCAAATAATAGCGCAGCTCCAGTACTGCCCATTTAATGGCCAAAGCCTCTTTCTCCACGGCTGTGTACCGGTTTCGGAAGGAGTGAGCTTCCGACTGATGTAGATGATTGGGTGCTCTTCTCCCCCCTTAACCTGTGACAGGACTGCGTCCAAGCCGGCATCGGAAGCATCAGTCTGTAGAATGAAGGGGCAACCGAAGTCTGTAGAATGAAGGGGCAACCGAAGTCAGGGGCATGGAGGACAGGCGATGAGGAGAGCGCACGTCTGAGCATTTGGAATGCGGTCTCTGTCTCCGTAGACCACTTCAGTTTTTCTGGCTGCCCCTTTTTGGTCAGGTCTGTTAGCGGGCTGGCTATGGAAGAGAAATTAGGTATGAAGCATCTATAGTAGCCTACCAAACCCCAAAAGGCACGTACCTGGGTCTTATTGATAGGCCGAGCCGCTTTCTGGATGGCTTCAACCTTCTTACTCTGCGGCTTGATCAGACCCCGACCGATCTGGTAACCCAAGTACTTTCCCTCCGCGAGTCCAAGATGGCATTTCTTTGGGTTGGCTGTGAGTCCAGCCCGCCGCAACTCCAATAACACTCTCCGCAACCGGTCGAGGAGGTCCTCCCAGCTCACCGAGTGGCTGACTACATCATCCAAGTATGCTGCCGCATACTCCTGGTGCATCCGTAGTAGAATGTCCATCATTCGCTGCAACGTGGCCGAGGCTTCGTGCAGGCCGAAAGGTAGAACCCGGTACTGCCAGTGGCCGCTCGGGGGGGGGGGCTAAACGCGGTCTTTTCCCGAGATTCGGGAGTCAGGGGCACTTGCCAATAGCCCTTCATCAGGTCTAGCGTGGTTATAAAATGGGCTCATTGGAGCTTTCGTTAAGACGCCGGAAGTCATTACAGAAGCGGAGAGTGCCATCTTTTTTCGGGACCATAATGATGGGACTGGGCTACGGGATGCTTCTATTACCCCCAGCTGACTCATCCTCGTTATCTCCTCCTCTATAGCAAGTAAGACTTTATTAACTACATAAACACTTAAACTAATCTAACATACACACACACGTATACAGTTGGCATAGGAAAGGGGTTTTTTCAAGCTTAGGTTGGGTTCTTGAGGAATAGTTCTAGCTCACATCCTTATCTTCTCAGAAACTAACAGAACCGCAGACTGCAGGAGGGTCACTGATGTGAGGCCTTTATCTTCTATCGAGGTCACACCTCTGGGATTTGAGAGAGCCAATGAGGAATGGTACCTTTGGAGGGAAATTTTTACTACTCTTTGTCTCTAGCATGGTGTTTTGCATATGAAACTCGATTGGGTGAAGAGAAGAATCTTCAATATTCTTATAATACTAATGTGTTGCATAGGTATCAACATATAATATACACTCTCATTTAGATCATGAAAATATGAACTCATAAATACCATACATGGTATTAGTGAGGTTATATTAAGTAGTGATCTATCATAAGCATGCATAAAATATATACAATACACAAATCCATATACAAGAAGGTAGTAATCATACACAATGACCTGGGGATATGCATGATATAAATATTTGTCTATGAATTAATGTAAGAAGTCATTTCCTATAGCAGTATGTGTCTGTTTTAGAGAGAACTGAGTAGGGAGGAAGATTCTCTCTACATACTTTTAGGTCATAAAATTTTATCTGATCTGGCTGAGGTGTACCGGTTGCCATGGTAACCAGGGGCCTGTGGTTGTTCACAGACATGCTGGCACCCAGTATGTTTATTGGGTGAGGGGTCTGTGATTATTTGTTACTCTGATGAATAATTGATTTTTTAAATCTAATGAAAAATTGTGTGTCTGATTGGTCCAAATGCTACACGATAGTTAACCGGCCCCACTTTTTCCACCACGGTGCATGGTCCCTGCCACGACGCCAGAAACTTGGAGGTGGCTGTGGTCAGGAGCACCAAGACCTGATCTCCCGGTTGGAATTCCCGTGGTTGGGTGGCCTGGTTATACAGCCGCTCCTGGGCACGCTGGGACTCCGTCAGATGTTCCTTGACGAGAGGCATCACTCGTTCGATCTGTTCATGCATATCTTTTATGTGCTCGATGACGGTGCGGTGCGGGGCTGGCTAATGTTCCCACACTTCCCGGGCCACATCCAGTAGTCCGCGGGGCTGGCGGCCGAACAGTAGCTCGAAGGGCGTGAATCCAGTGGACGCCTGGGGAACTTCACAAAGAGCACATACGGCAGCATGAGGTTCCAGTCACACCCGTCCTCTCTCACCACTTGCCGTAACATCTGTTTTAGCATTTGGTTGAATCTTCCAACGAGACCATCCGTTTGGGGGTGACAGACAGATGTGCAGAGCTGTTTTACCTTGAGTAGCTGGCAGAGGTCCGCCATCAGCCGGGACATGAACGGGGGTTCCCTGGTCAGTCAGGATCTCTGAAGGCATGCCCACATGGCTGAACAGCAGGAAGAGTTCCTTTGCGATGGCTTTAGCAGTGACATTCCGGAGGGGCACAGCTTCAGGATACCGGGGCACCTCGATGATGGGCAGCGGCACTAGTGGACTCGGGGAGGTTGCCGAGGTGACGTGCACTGGCATGTGGGACAGCTCTGACAGAACCACTTTACTTCTGCATCCAATCCCGGCCAGTGGAAATGATCCCGTATCCTCTGTATCGTATTAGCTGCCCCGAGATGCCCCGCCATCGGATGTGAGTGAGCTAATTCCATCACTGTCTCCTTTTTGGTCCTTGCTACTACCAACAGCAATTTTTCCTCCCCCCGCAGCTGGGCGACACAGTAAAGCAGACCTTTTTTTACAACAAATTATGGGAGGGGGTGCGGCGCTGGCTGCCGAACCTCTTCATCAACCATCCACACCTGTCCCCAGCAATTTAGTAACCATTCGTATTTCCGTTGCTCTCTCCCAAACGATCCTCCCGCGGTGATCTGTTGAAAGAGATTCAGGTACAGCGGTACCTGTGGCCAGCAAAGCTGGCTGGCGGCCCCCACTGCTCCGCACTTGGCGCCTTCGGCGGCTCTTAGCCTGGTTAGTATGCTGCATCGCAGTAACCATCAGCTGTTCGAACCCCGGCCAATCTCTTCCCAGTAATACAGGCACCGGGAGATCTCGGACAATGCCCACTTCCACTTGCCAAGCACCAGGTTTGGCTGAGATAGTGACTCGGCGTGCAGACACATTGCGACTATCGCCATGAATGCATGTGATGGGGATGGCCGTTTTTTCTTTGGGCTGGGGTGGCACCACACTAGGCTGGACCAGGGTGAGGGAGCTGCCAGAGTCCAGTAGCGCGTTTACTTCTTTGCCAATCTGAATGGTACGTTCTGGGGCTCCACGGGGGACAGCCTGATGCACAATGCAGCCAGCCAGCCAGGCGTGGGCTCCTGGGGACGGTGGTTCCGTTGGCATGGGTTCGTCATCAGGTGGGGGAACCGCCGGTCTGTTTACTGACCGCGAAATGCCTTCCCCGGGGGTTGCCGGTCCAGATTCACCCTCCGGGGAGTGGGTGCCGCTCTCTCTCCAGCATCTCGAGCAGTGGATGCCACCTCTAGTTCCAACGACTCTACCAGCTCAGTCAACTCAGTTGAAGGAGCGCTCAGAGCAGGCGATCAATAACCACTTTCTCAGCGACCTGTGCGGCAGTTGGATCTCCGAACAGCAACCAGAGATGAGCGAGGCGCGTTAACCATGTTGCTTGTACACTCACGGGCACGTGCTCATCGTAAATCCATTGACAGAATTGCTGAGTTGCACTGATTGCTGAGTTGTGACAGCCCCATCCGGGCCAGGATCTCATGCTTCAGATCCTCATAATCCTCATTCTGCGGGGGATGAAGGGAGAAATACGCCCGCTGGGCTTCCGCCATTAAGAATGGTGCCAACACTCACCCCCATTCATTTCTATCCCATTGCTCTCTGGTTGCAATGACTTCGAATGTGTGGAGGTAAGCCTCAATGTCATCCTGGTCGCTGAGTTTGGTCCGGTGCTGGTGGGCCAGTACATGGGGCTCGGGTAGGGGAGTCCGGGCAGCAGTGGCTTGTAGCACATCGACCACCTGCTCAGTCCTTTCTTGCCTCGACGCAAGCCGCTCTGTGAGTCGTCGAATGATCTCCTCCATGCTTCAGCTTCCTCGAGCGGGAGGGAGAGAGGGCGGGTTTCTTTTTTTTCCACTGTAGAAGAATGATAACAGATGTTAGAATGTGTGCAGCGTTAACAAAAAATCACTCCTAACTTGCCCGCATTCTCCACCAAGTTGTGAGCGAGTGGAGTGACAACGCAGGCACAAGTTAAAGTTCAGATGCAAATGAAACCCCGGAGGGCGATTTTATTTGACAAACATGAATAGTAGATCAAGAACATGCTGCTGGGGGTGTGGCTCTTGCGATGTGTGTCTTCTCGGTTGCAGGTCTACCGGGGCGTGACCAGTTTGTATTAACTGATGGTGAGGCGTGCTGACGTCTTCATCCAGTCACTGGTGTCTGAAAGAAACAAGGAAGACAGGACATTAGAGTCTGCGAGTGGAGTCGAAGCTCACCCTGTTCTTCCTCCTTCTTCCCCTCCCTCCGCCCTCCAGTTACATGCATCCGGTGATTAGCTTAGCTTCAGGTGCCCACGATCAGCACGCGTCCTGGAGCAATCAGTGTGAGCGCACTGTATCCATGTCGAATCTGGTTGTCTTCTTCTTGCCTTCCTGGGTTTCTCTTCCTTTCTGTTCTCTCATATTGGGGGTACACGCCCAATAGCATATGCAGTGTACAAGAAATAAAGTTATGTATTTTTTGTAGACCACAGACAAGGTCACCCACACACCTCCTTGCCTTTGGTCCTTTAACACTAGGATTATGCAATGATACTCCTTGGCTAGGTTCACGAAGTGATGGGCGAACGTCCGGCCCCCTCTGGCGGCCTCAGCCCTGCCGAGTTTTTTCTTCATTCAACCCTAATCAATCAACACACCTGAACCAGCTAATCAAGGTCTGAACGGTTATTAGAAAGCTACAGGCAGGTGAGTTTTAATTAGGGTTAGAGCTGAACTCTGCAGGGCTGCGGCTCTCCAGGACCGACGTTTGCCACCCCCCACCCCGACCCCGAGCTGGCCTAGTTAGTACATAAACATGCCTACGTAACAATTGTCCTTGTTACTGATAGTTTAATCCAGGCATTTGGTCCATTTCTGGGTTCTTTATCTCTTCTTTTTCCTGGGTGCGGTAAGGAACCTGAAGGCCATATTTGCATCTATTTTCATGTCTATTATTGTAAAACTGCTTTGAAACAATCTGTATTGCATAAAGTGCTATATGAATAAAGATGACCTGACTTGAATTTATACTATGCTGTCAATAGTCAGGCATAGAAAGACATTCAAAAACTCAAAGAGACTTCAGAATATACATGTGCTCTAGATAACAATATAACTTCTGTCTAAAGGTTTGTCAGGGTTTCTAAAAGACATGGTGAAATGATAAACTGTCAGGGGGCTTTTGTGGCTGAGAGACTATATTAATGACTGGAATGGAATCACTACATTTTGGTAATTATGGGTTCCATACTTATGGAATATCATTTTACGAATAATGGCTGTGCTCAGCTTTTTGTCACACATTGTTAAAGGGACAAAAGGTTTCACCTGGTTATGTAACCTACTAGTAATAGAACTGAAGAAAATTGCCACATATTCAGAGAGATTTAATTTTTGCCATTGTTAATGTGAATGTGCAGTTGTTTGATGTATGAGTTAAGTACTGCATCCGGAAGACTCTATATGTTCTTGTAGGTTTTATAAACGAAATAATTACAGACTTTTCATTTTTGCCTGAACTATTTGTTTAAGTACTAACAGAAAAGCCTTGAAACCAAAAACTAGAGTTTTCATCTTACCCAAACTGAGAAACGTGTGCAGTGTTTGCCTCAATCACTCAGTGTTGAACTGCAGGTTGTGAGTCAGCAGGAGTTTTCCCACAGTGCCAGTGCTGCTGCACAGCTCCCAGCACATGAGTGCTTATACCAGCTGGACAAAAACAAAATGTGAAAATCAATCGGCTCACAGAAAAGCACAGACTTTTCTCATTTTGAATAAAACATTTGAAGCTCGGGCAGAAATATGAAGACCAGACTTTCCCAATATACATCAAAGATGCAGGAAGCCCCTAATGTACATGTCAGCTCATGATTCTTGATTAAACATTCAGTTTATAAAATGTTTAGGCAAATGTACTAAATACAGCCCTTGAGCTCTTTGTATGTACATTAATTTTTTTTATATAAGACAGTGAAACCTCATTAGTGCATTAGCTTTTACCTGTACTTGCCTACATAATACACTACAATTCAAAAGGGGTCAGTATGATTTTTATTCATTCATTTATTTTTGTAGAAAGAAATTAATACTTTTATTCAGCAAGGATGCATTAAGTTGATCACAAGTAACGACAATTAATAATATATAAATAATGTTCCATGATATTCCTTTCAAATAAATGCTGTTATTTTGAACTATTCATTTAATTTCATCATCTCTTTATTTATTAAATCAAAAGGTATCACGGTGTCACGAAAAATAAATTGTGCAAACGCCACGCAACACAAGTTTCAACATTAATAATAATAAGAAATGTTTCCTGAGCAGCAAATCAGCATATTCAAATTATTTCTGAAGGATAATGTGACACTAAGACTGGGGTAATAACAATGACATCCAGGAAATTTTCGGCTTTGCCGAAATCAATAAATTCACAATCTGTAAATTATTACAGTTAAGCTATTAAATTTTTGCCATCATATTTGGTGGCAAAACAAAATGTCTTTTGAGGAATACACACGGCAAGTGTTGTTGTTTTTTTTTTTTTTTTTTTTTTTTCCCTACGTTTCTGTGCCTAGTAATATTCTATCTACAATTAATACAAGTAACAAAAAACAACATAACAATGAAAAAAAATAATTCAGAGCTCTAATACTGTGTATTGTAGCTTATTCTGCAAGTTGAAACTCATTTAAGTAATGGTGCAGGCGTTTATTGAGATATCAGAAATTAGAACTCACTGCCATACACAGGGAAAACACAAAGTCTATTTTACAGAATCCTTTGAGCCCTGGATTGTAACTTCTGACCTTAAGGCATGTTTTAGTATAGGTTAGTGAGACTTTTTTTGTCCCTTGTTGCTCTGCATGTTGCTGGTGCTGCTAGCGCCATTAAATACTGAATGATTCCTCATAAATAACAAGACTCCTCCCCTGATATAACGTTTATTTTTTACAGGGTATCATATTCCATTATGTACTCAAAGGATGGTACCAAAAACAAAACAAAACAGATGTCTGAAGGCTGAGCCGTGAATATCCACGTGACCCCTGGAACTGGAACGTTTTGGAAAACTGCCTCTGGCATGCCATTAACGGACACTGTAAACCTCTAAAACGCGCAGAAAGCCGATGCAGATACACAAGTGATGAAGGAAGCCCCCTGAACTTAGTGCTCAACCACCAGACGCCACAGGCCAACACTAAGGACAAAATAACGAGATTTGATTTTTTTTTTCTTTATTCCTTTCCATTATCCTCCTACCCCTCATCGGAGGCCCTTTGTTTTTTCCTTTGACATGATTCCCGTATATTAGATTTTTCTGTCTCATGCCGCCGTGGCTTCTCAATGGTTTCATAAAGAAGGCGAACAAAGTGGACCACTCTGGGCTAACAATAATATCCAAGCTATCTATTCTGAATATATTGTTTACTAGTGATTTGGTTTGTTTGTTTGAGATGTTTTGTTTTTTTCTGAAACTTCCACCAATATACCAACCAACACCAGAAGATACGTTTAAGACAATACCAAACTGTTGTTGTAAAGTAATTGCCATACAAACCTGTGGATGATATGACTGACAACTTACAAGATGCAGACAGAAGACAGTAATGCAAGTTGAGAGGATGTGATCCAATTGTATTTTAATATTTTTTAAATAATTGGTCCTCATTTGCACCAGTTTACATTTTGTAGCGTCTGGACCACTCAAACACACAATATATATTTTGTTAGCTAGATTTAACAAATACTCTGTAACACCCCAGGAAGTCGAACAGGCCCCTGGTTCCATGGCAATGCTGACACCAGATACATTTACGACCTTCTGGAATTTAGGTGAAGAAAATCGTTTCCTTGCCCATAAGGAAAATCCACACGGGAAGGACTTTTCTTTTCTGCTTTGCTAATTAATTAATAGGAAAACCTTTCTTTGAATGAACACACATGATCCTTCAGGTCATTGGGTATATTATTGTTTTTTTGTATATTATTATTATTATTGTATACTGTTATGCAGGCTTATAATCGAAACACACGACACTTCTGGTCTTTCGCTTCTGTCATCTTACCTATATGTAATCCTACCTTGTTTAGTATCAATTAATTCGCCTTCATATGATCGAAACAAGCGAGTATATTATATATTGGTACATAGGCAAAATATATTAGGGCCCTGAGAATCGTTAGTAATTTCGATTCAAGTCCATTTTGCAAATTACCATGCTTAGAGACATAGGGTCGTAAAACCCTCCAGCAATTGCCACCTCCCGCTTGGAATTTCCATCTTTCTCATTGGACAACCCCATCTTGAGAGGCGGGGATCTTCTCTGACCTTAAAGGCCCCGCTCCAGGGACCCACCCAGTCGGTGGTTCTGTTAGGTTTCGATAAGACGGTCCAATGCTCCAGAACATCCTAAGCTCGTGCCAGGCTTCGGCCTTGTCCTTTCCATTCATCAAGATCCTCTGACTCAAAACTGGTTCTTTTCATTGACCAACTTCAGCAAAGATCAACTGGAAACTTCAGATTACATCAAACCTCTCTTTCAGACAGATGAGACATGCAAGTATCAAACTTAGTCTTATTTAGGTATAATTTGCACCTTTTTACAAAGGTGTGTTTGAACTAAGAATCTGATGTTTCCTTTTCCCCTCGGGCGAATCTGCTGAATAGGTCCGAATGGTCTATAACGTGCATCGTCTTATTTCTCTTCTCTTTACTGCATTAAGCTTTTAACCCTTTTCTATACAACCTGTGTGTGTGTGTGTGTGTATGTTAGACCAGTTTATGTGTTTATGTAGGATGTTAGACCAGTTTAAGTGTTTATGTAGTATGTTAGACTAGTTTAAGTGTTTATGTAGTTAATAAAACCTTACTTGTATCACACTTGACGTGGTTCATTGTTTGCTCATAACTGGAGTCACTTAATCATGCAGATTTATGCTACAAGCTTTTGTAGAATTGTACAGTAAGAAAGTTATTTCCTTTAACCAGGAAATTAACGTTCTTAGAATTGACAAGACAGTTGACCCTGAGAGGTCAGCTAAATATCTACAGCGGATCTAAAATATTCATAATTAATTATAACTAGTTATGATTAATTATTCATATTTCCCATGAGCTGATTCGTTACATTGTATTCATAACACAGTGAACAAAGTGACCACACTTGAATTTACTATACACCAACGACAATTTATTCATGCAACATTTTCTTTCATATTGCTGTAATTTGTTTTGTTCCTTTTAAAGTCCCCTAGAGGAACATTTCGCCCTCTTTAACATTGCAGCAGGTAGCACTGTAGTGTCAAACAAATAATACTTTCAGTAAAACATAGAATATGTAAGCCTTAATAAGCAACTAAACATGGTCCAGGAATAAAGTCAACTACAGCTATAGAACCAACACAGTCATAGAAGTTAATCTAGTGTGGTAGGTTAATGGCATTGGAAGAAGGCAAGTTGAGAGGTTTGAATCAAGTTTTGATGACTGAATAAGGATTCAATAGAAGTACATTTTCATGTGCTTATGCCGTGCTGTAGTTGATTGTGGGTGAGCAATAACAGCCTGTAAAGATTATTTAATTGAGAACCAAATGACATCTAGTTCTATTAACAGTACTCATATTTATTAAAGTTGCATGTTCATTCTTCTGCCACTGGAAATTAATCAAAGCACAACACTGCTACTGAATCAGCATACAACAAATGACTCTAATTAGTCGATTATTAAACATGCATGAAACCAGTGTAGTTAGAACCAAATGACTCTAAAGTAGGTGAGCTTCTTTTTAGTGAATAAAAAACATTTAGCATAACCAGTGTTGTCTGATACCTAAATGAATGATTCTAATGAGTCGGTTCCTTTTATTAAATTAAAATATAATGAGTCCGTTTCTTTCATTGAATTAAAACCTAAATTGCAACTAATTTAGCCTGATTGCCCATTAAATAACTGTAGAGTAGACTAGGTTATTTTTTAGGAGATCAATAACATTCAGTGCAACCAGTGTAGTCTGATTCCCAAAGGAGTGATTCTTATGAGTCGGTTATTTTTAGTGAATCAAAAACATTCAGAGCTATATGTGTAGTCTGATTCCCAAACGACTGATTCTAGTGAGTTGGTTCTTATTATTGAACCAAACATAGGCCTATATTGCAACCATTGTATTACGGTTCCCTAACAAATGAATGTAGTGAGTCGGCTAGGTTCTTTGTGCATCAAAAACATTCAGCGCAACCAGTGTAATCCGATTCCCAAAATTATTCTAATGAATTGGTTCTTTTTTAGTGGATCAAAGACATACAGCTTACAATTGTGAGACTTTAAGCAGTGTAGTAACACATTATGAGTTATGTTTATAACATTTTAAATGAAAAAATAAATGAAATATGTGAACACATTTTTGTATGTATATCATTTAGGTCAACTGGATTGCATTTATGCTGCCTCTAAAAAGACTGAAATGTCAATTAAAATATTTGTAAACACATTTTTTTATTGGAATTATCTCATTATTTGGCAATGAAATTGCATTGTTGATATGAAACACTGGCAGCACTGTGTAGGAGGTCAGTTGATTGTCCAAGAGGTACATATTTTTACATGCTGACAGTCAACAGCAACGGAGATGGACCTATGGGGGAGATCTTGAGTAGAAAGGTGAGGCCATACAAGCTGAGTTTCCAAGCTGAGCTCTTCATTTTGATCTGAGAGGTGTTAGATGGAGAGTTCAACAGCAAAATTCATGTCTCTCTTATGTCAAGTGACACATAAGTGAAGCATAATGACAATTAAGAGTAATTGAAGACAGGATCTTCTACACATCATTTCCTGTAGAGAGAATCTCATAGTGTGAAGCCCCCATCTGTTCTGAAATTTACTGATCCTGTATAGAGATTTTAAGTCTAACCCACATCTGCTGTGTTGAACCAATTAATTAAGATTCAAGTAACGTACTTTCTACATTTCAAGACCTGACCTAAACAGTCTTCTTCAACAGAATGAATTTTCTCCTTTCATAAATTTATAGGACAGTCTTTTATTTTCTGAAATGATATGACCTGCCGTGGCTGCTGCTCTCATTTTGTGAAGCACAGTGAATCAATATGTAGTTTACCAGTCAGTTTGGTGCACAGATTCTTATTATTTCTAGGGAGAACGTTGCAAGAGTTAAATTGCCAGCTCAATGCCATCACGCAAAATGTCTATCACTAAAAAAAATATAAAGTATATTAAGGCTAATATTAAAATATCAGACATTTAAAAAAAATTAATATTTAGAAATGTAATTAAAAACCAAACAATTATTTAATTAATTACAGAGTCAAGATTGATTTCTTCAAGCTTTCCAGAGAAGATTTTATGGAAAAAGCCGCATTGTTTCACATTTAACAGCTCTTTTATCATTCTGAAATATTTTCAAGCATTTCCACCTGCTTTAGTAATCCGTTATGTCACTGAAAATCTCCTGCGGAAATGCAGTGAGCAATTGAATGATGATTTTTTCCTGACCACAATCAGTTGAAGAATGACAGCACTCCATTCTATCCTCAGGTCAAATGCTTTTTATAGTGTCGATAGAAATGTGTCATTGTAAAACAACATTTAAGTACTGCTGTTTGTAAAACAGGTCCGTTTCACGTACTTGATGTATTCTGGGAAAAGGTTGCAAGCTGCAGGAAAGAGAGACAAGCTCATTAAACTGGTCATCGGTGTCAGATCTCACAGTGAAACTATATGAGGTGCCCCACTGAGACTGTGAGATTCTATCACACAGACCAATTTCAGTCCTGTGAGAGGTTTCCTGCTTATCTTTGTCTCAGCGAATGTGTGTGTGAATGAATATGTAAAATAAGAAAAGGAATAGAGAGAAAGAGGGAGTGACGAAAAGAGCATAGGGAGAGAGTGAGTGTGACAGGCCTCTATGTGTCGCAGAGACAGAGTGCCAGACGTTGGCTCTTTTCGGAGGCTTCAGGCCCTTCTCTCTCCTCATTAGAGAGCAGAACGCCATCACGTCCCGCTTCTCAAATCAGATTGAGGTTTGTGATGACCCTGAGGCTTTTAATGAGGTTTACAAAGCAGTGACCCCTCCATTGTTTTGCTTCTTGTGGCTTTTCTCACTCTCTTGCTTTTTCTAACACATGGGCTGTGTTTCAAAATTCCTTGAGCTATCTTTGTGTTCATCTTTATGAGCCTTAACTGAAATAAAACCTCACAAGTAATTTGATACAAATGAAGCAACTGTATGTCAAAAAATGATTGTTAAAAGTCAACATTTCGTTTCAAATGTTTAATACGTTGCTAAGCTAATGACATTGTACTCTAATAAGCATACAAATAACACACACATATTAGGTAAAATATTTCTTAATATGATCATATTTTTATAGTTATTTATTTTGTATTTAATTAGATTTAACTACATGTATAAAGTATATATGTAGTATTCTATAAAAAATAAAATAAAATAAACCCTTTTATTTGAAAATCTTTTTTTTTACATTTGAAACTGTAAAAAATATTTTTCGAAGTAAATAAAGATGTTTATTACATACTGGAGTATGTTTTACAAGAAAAGACTGTTTCAGCCTTTCTACTTCCAAATGTCATGTTTAATTCACTGTTACTTACTGATTCTTTGAAATTATTTGTGAAATTTTCTTGCTTTTTCTGAGTGAAAATTGTTTCTACAAACAATTTATTTTTTCATACATACAAACCCCCCCAAATCCCCCATAATTTTTAGCTCTATAATACTAGTGAGTCTACCTTGCCTGCTTGCCTACATAACATCCTCACTGAAATTAGTCTAAAAAGTGAGCATACGTGGAATGCACTGAAAGGCAGCATATTTACTGTAAATGTCATACACATGCAAAGCAAAAAAAAAAAAGGCAACTAACACTATACTAGTATAATAAATGCACTCAAATATTGTGAAAAATAGTTAATAGTTAATTACATTTAAATAAAAATATCTTTATCAAAATATCCTCTTGACATATCTGATATCTTTTACTGAACTTGTGAAAATGTAATGTATTATTGGATTTTCTTCTTCGATTACATGTGATGCTGCTTCAGAATTGATTTGGCCAAAAGAATTTCTCACTCAACACATAATAAGTATGTTGCCTAGTTTTTGGAACAGGCTTTGCATCAAGAGTGCACCTGTGATGGCTATAATTGTTGTTTCTTGTCACCAGGGAATGAAAGTTACTGGTCATTGTTTTATATTAGAGAACACATATTTAAAAAACATTTTTTTTATATAGCACAGTTTAATGCAACACCAGGTTGCCCGAAGTGCTGCACAATATCACAATAAAATTACATAAAAACAAGCTAGTCCCACAAATAACACACACAAATCACATAACCACTCTGGACACAATTTAAAATCACCTAAACCCTGCAGCACAACAACTCCTCATTAGGCTTTAAAATATGTGCTTTTAAACACAGCTTTGAAAACTGTTAGTGAGTTAACAGATCTAATACTTATGGGGAGGTCATTCCACGTTTTGGACCAGCTCGCGAAAAGGCTCTATCTCCCCTGTGTTTGTATTTTGTCCTAGTAACACAAAGGAGATGTTGATTTTTGGACTTCAGAGATCTCGTAGAGATATAAACTGATATGATACTTGACAAATACCCAGGGGCTAAATTGTGAACATATGCCTGTGTCTTCAAGATGACACCATGTGCACATGAAATTACTTTTTGAATATGCTTTTTTTGGACTCTGCCAATCTTCTACGCCCTCATTTTCTTTCTCTTTTTACTACAGAGATGTATGGCTCACTATTTCTCGTTGTTTTATTTGATCTCATGAGACACAGTTTTACCCATGCAGAAAATGAGCTGAAGCCTTTTTCTCCCACTTTTCCTTAGCGTAATGATGGTGGCTGCCCTTTTATGGTAACTTGTCATCACCTGGATATCATTTTGCCAGGAACAGGCCTACATCCTCACTAGCCACTAGCAGTTCCAAAAATGCATCAACTATTCATTATATCCTCAAATAACTTTTGAACATAATTAACTTTTTTTTTTCTCTTGGCCTTGATATTTTAAGTCTTGCTCATACTACCATGTAAAGCCATCTCATCAGTCTCATCTTACTTCTTCTGGGGAAAGATAATTAATGTTATACCACTGTGAGTGGGTCAGCCAGCCACCAATCTAATTCGCACTGCCAAAGTTAATTTGAGCACCTGTGCTGGGAATTATAAACCTCCCTCCTTAGTCATAGGTTTCATGACCTTCTTCTCTTTATTTTATTTGTTGAGTTAGTGCCATTAGGTTATATCTGAAGTATTGCGGTGTATGCAAGAGACAAGTGGTAAGGGAATGAGCTGTTGCTTTACTACTTTTCAATGGCTAAACTGCTAAAAAGAGCTGGATGGATCCTCAGGCTAGTTAGTGCAAGTCTAGCTGGTGAACAGCATGGCTAAATTGATATACCAGCACTAACTAACATAAACCAGCGTGGACCAGCATGGAAATTCAGCAGGATTTGGAAAGTTAGAAAGTCTTAGTTCAGTTTCACACAAGTCAAAGAAGAAGGAGTCTCCTCTTAGCATTTTTAGCTGAAATTTTTCATAAAGTACACTAAAAATGAAGTCTGCATTGCATGTGGTCTTTTGCTTAAAACGCTTAACTGTTAAAATTGAGATGATGCTCGGTTTGTGTCCTCAAACTGCTACTACACAGAAACAGAATTAGATAGCTGGATTGTACGAGAGGGAGTCGGACAGATCTGCTGACGTTAACGGAAAACGGCACTGTTAAAGGTACCTGTGACTCCACAGAGAAGTCATTCTGATTCTGATTATGTGATTACTTTCAACAAGCTGCAATGCCAACAATTTTCAGCGACAGGTGCAAGGTACATGGTCATCTTATTTAGTCATTTTGTTATTTACATCCTATGTCACCTCTGCATTGTAAAGATGTAATATAAATCAGTAGTTTATCAGCAATACTTTTTGTAAATAATAAATCAAATCAAGTAATTCTACAGTCTTTACTCTGTGCAAGTACTTGTTCTAGTTTTAAAAGCATCAGTAAACAAAGTACTAAATCTTATTGTGCAGAGATCACGGCTTAAAACACATTGGATGTCATTACATATTCATGCATAAAACAATTTTTCACGCAAAAATCATGATTTAACAATACATTTTCAAATAAAGTTATTTGAAATAAGATCCAATTTAGAACCAGCTGTAACAACATAATACACAAATAGCCTACATTTTTACTGGCTTTGAGAATGAGTAACTTTTCTCGGATTTAGTGCACATGCCCGATGTGCGCACTAGAAAATGCAAGAGAGCAGGAGAGCAAGAAATTAGGTTGTAAGGAAAGGCTTTATTTGGATGTGGTTCTGGCATGTTTTATGCAAATACTACATACTGTACGTGGACGCGCTCCGTCATTTAGAATATAGCTAATTCGGATTCATCAACATTAGAACGAGGGTAAGAATAAATCACGTGAGAACACAACTGTTATGAATCACGCATCTATTTTGCGAGAGTTTTTCTGCACACATAGAATCGAAATTATTGGTCAGTAAATCCCGCCTTAGTCATATTTAATTTTGACAGGGACGAAGGGGATAGAAGTACAGTTGTTTACACTCTTAAAACTAAAGGTGCTTCATGATGCCATAGAAGAACCTTTTTTTGTCTAAATGGTTCCATAAAGAACCTTTAACATCTGAAGAACCTTGCTGTTTCACAAAAGGTACTTTGTGGTGAAATAAGATTCTTCAGATTATAGGAAAGGTAAGAAAGAGATGGTTCTTTAAAGAACCTTTGACTGAATATTTCTTTGTGGAACCAAAAGTGGTTCTTCTATGGCATCGGTGTGAAGAACCTTTTAAGAGTGTAATAACATACATCTGACAAAACGTAGAAAAAAACTCCATAAAACAGTTTTAAAAGATACCTTACATAAGTTACGTAGAAGTTGTGATCAATTACATGATCTAGGACTTTTATATAGTGCCTGCCATTGCAAGTCTGTCACTCATAACCTTGTTTTCATCCGCGTTAAACTCAATATGGCTTCTAACATGATTAAGTTAGGCTATATTGTTTATTGAACTGAATCCTCTTTAGAGTACATACTATGTTCTAACAGCAGAATCTGCATGAAAGGCCTTTGAAAGGCTCCTTATTTTCAGACTGCTTATGACAGCATTAATGAAAACAAATGACAGTTTGGGTCACAAGCAGAGTCTTGAGACATAAGTGAGAAAGAGAGAGGGAGTGGACAAGAGAGACAAAGAAAAGAAAAGACAAGACAGCAGAATATACTTATTATCTGGGGACATGTTACAACAAAACCATGTGAAGCTCAGCACAGCTGTATTACACAGTAACAGAGATAAAAAAAAATAAAATAGAATGTATGAAAATCACCCAGTGTTGTTTCAGTACATAAAGGAGTAACATGTTTCCCCAGTCAAGATTTTACACGATTTAACATTAATTTCTTATGATAGTGTATTTAGAATTATACAACAGAACTGTATTTAATATAAATTATACTGTAGAACGGTTTAGAAAAAGTACTGTGAAATTACAGCAATTAGTTCCAAAATATAGTGGAAATTCACACCTTTGAGTGCAGTGAACAGCTCAGTGTTTATATAAGCACAGACTGTGAAGCGATCAGGCTTGTTTTGAGACAGTCAGAGAGACAAAAATCCACCTCTGTGATCAGAGAGTAACATTCTGTCCTGTTGTAAATAGGCAGCCCAATTTTGTGCGAGGGACCTGAATTGGGTCTATCATTAGGACCACTGGTCATGACTCACTGAAAGATATAGATAGCTAAAGATATTAAGGTCTAGACAGACATTGTTACCTGAATAGCTGATGTAAGACACACAATATGAGTAAGGCTATTTAAACATTTTTAGACAAAGTCCAAGAGAGAATGAAAGTGCTGTGTTGCAATCGGATCAAAAGATGTATTGAAAAGATTTAATTCAATGAACAGATTTGTTATAAATCGGACTTCGCTATATGTCTCGCTTGAACTCTCATAAATAGTTTTAATGAATAACAACTTAAAGAGGTCTGTTGCACAAATCATGGCTTAGATATTGTTACGGGGCTGACGAGACGTGAGACTTGCGGATCCATATGCAAAGCTTATTTATTAAAGACGTGGTCAAAAACAGGCATGGGTCAGACAACGGCAAACAGGAATATGGTGGACAAGACACAAGAATTAGTCCTAGGGCTACACCTTTCACGATCTGCAACAGAATCAAAGGGGCAGACAAAAGGGGTGAATCCAGGAACCACGCAAGATGTCAGAAAACCGTGAAGGCTAAGGCTAAGGCAAATGACTAAGGCTAAGGCTAAGGCTAATGACTAGGGCTAAGGCTAAGGCTAAGGCTAATGACTAGGGCTAAGGCTAATGACTAGGGCTAAGGCTAATGACTAGGGCTAAATGACTAGGGCTAAGGCTAATGACTAAGGCAAATGACTAGGGCAAATGACTAAGGCTAAGGCAATGACAAGGGCTCCGTAAGGTAGCTATCTCTAGGAGAGTGATAAATGCTGAAACAATACTCGGAAGAGGGAAGGGATAAGAGTGAGTGTTGTATAGTGAGGGAGTGATATGAAACAGCCGGGTGCAATCAGTGTAAACAGGTGTGTGCAATTCGTGCTGAGTGCAATCAGTGCAATGCATGATGGGAAATGTAGTCCGGGGTGCTTATGCAACAGTTTGTGTAGTGCGAGAGTCAATGAAATTGGAAGTTCATGGACAGGATTCGTGACAGAGCCCCCCCCAAGGTGCGGCTTCCAGACGCTCAAAACCCTTTACGATTCCGGAGGGCGGTGGAGTGGAGGTGGAACAGGGGGAGGGACGGAGGGCCAGGTTCAAAGACAGGAAAGACCAGGGACTGAGGCAGAGTCGGCGGAGCTGAGGACCACCAGAACCAGACAGTAGACCACCACGGCGGAACAGAGTACCACCAGAGCCAGACAGCAGACCACCACAGCGGAGCAGAGGACCACCACAGCCAGAGAAGCCAGACAGTGGACCACCACGGCGGAGCAGAGGACCGCCAAAGCCAGACAGTAGACCACCACGACGGAGTCATGGTGGGAGGACCACACCAAAGCCATACAGTAATAACAACCACGGCGGAGCAGAAGGAACAGAAAACCCCCTTGGTGAACCACACCGATCAGGAGACCATGGCGGAGACTGTAACAACGAGAGAGCAGAGACAGACAACACAGACAGAACATTGGGGTTGATAGACAAGACTGAGCATTCAGGGGCAACCTCCCTGACAGACACAAAGCACACAAAAAATTCACAAACGGCCTCCATAGCCAGGACAGGACAGGATTAGGATTCCCCGACGGCCTCCATAGCTGTGGCAGGACGAGCAGGGAGCTCGCAAACGGCCTCTATAGCTGTGACAGGACGAGCAGGGAGCTCGCA
Organism: Sinocyclocheilus anophthalmus; assembly: GCA_018155175.1. Taxonomy (NCBI): domain Eukaryota; kingdom Metazoa; phylum Chordata; class Actinopteri; order Cypriniformes; family Cyprinidae; genus Sinocyclocheilus; species Sinocyclocheilus anophthalmus. The sequence continues at coordinate 642,385 of JADLZN010009975.1, forward strand.
AACTGCCTCTATAGCTGTGACAGGACGAGCATTGAGCTTGCAAACGGCCTCTATAGCTGTGACAGGATGAGCAGAGGGTTCGTAAACGGCCTCTATAGCTGTGACAGGGTGAGCAGGGAGTTCGCAAACGGCCTCCTTAGCCGTGACAGGACAAGCAGAGAGTTCATAGATGGCCTCCTTGGCCGGAACCGAACAGGCAGAGAGTTCTTAGGCGGCCTCCTTGGCCGGAACAGGTCAGGCAGAGAGTTCATAGACGGCCTCCTTGGCCGTAACAGGACAGGCAGAGAGTTCATAGATGGCCTCCATAGCTGTGACAGGACAGGCAGGAAGTTCATAGACGGCCTCCTTGGCCGTAACAGGACAGGCAGGAAGTTCATAGACGGTCTCCTTGGCCGGAACAGGACAGGTAGAGAGTTCATCGGCGGCCTCCTTGGCCTGAACAGAACAGGCAGAAAGTGCGTTGTTGGGTGCCACCACCACGCAAGGAACTGAGACCAGTGTCGCCATCTCGGGAGGTTCTGCAGCCTGCGCCGCCACCTCTGAAGAGACTACAGTGGACACCATGGCCTCTGGGAGCACGGCAGTTGACACCGCTACCTCTGGAGGTTCTGCAGCGTAAGCCGCCACCTCTGGAGATTTTGTAGCTGGTGCCGCTGCCTCTAGCAATTCGGCAGTGGAGTACGCGGCCCAGACACACCATAAAGCAACCCCCCATATGGGGAGTGCTGCAGACAGGGGGATGAGTTCAGGAACAGGAGGGGTAAAGTGAGTGGGTCTGGGGATACCAGCTGCGCGTGCAGACATCAGCGGTGCATCCCTCACACTGGACACCAGACTGGGATACCGAAGGGCTGACCTTGATAATCTGGGTGCAACAGACAGGACGTGACATGACTCTGGATGATCAGCTGTGATGCGACGTGAATCTGGATGACTAGCTGAGACGTGACGTGACTCTGGATGAACAGCTGAGACATGGCGAGACTCTAGAAGATCAGCTGTGACTTGACTCGACTCATGAAAATGAACTGTAACTTGACTTGACTCATGAAGATCAGCTGTGACTTGACTAGACTCATGAAGATGAACTGTGACTTGACTAGACTCGTGAACATAAACTGAATTGGTTTGACTCGTGATGATCAACTGATTTGACTAGAATCATAACCATCAACTGTGATTTGACTAGAATCATAACTATCAACTGTGACTTGACTAGACTTGTGAATATCAGCTGTGACTTGACTAGAATCATGATCAGAAAACTGTGACTTGATTTGCCCCATGACTATCAGCTGTGACTTGACTAGAATCATAACAATCAGCTGTGACTTGACTAGAATCATGAAAATGAACTATAACTTGACTTGACTCATGAAGATCAGCTGTGACTAGACTTGACTCTTGAAGATCAGTTGTGACTTGACTAGACCCATGAATATCAGTTGTGACTAGACTGGACTCAGAACGATCAACTGTGACTAGACTGGACTCAGGAAGAACAACTGTGGCTTGACTAGACTCAGGAAGAACAACTGTGGCTTGACTAGACCTCAGGAATAACAACTGTGGCTTGACTAGACTCAGAAAGAACAACTGTGGCTTGACTAGACTCATGAAGAACAACTTGGGGTGCTTGACTAGACCAGGAAGAACAACTGTGGCTTGACGAGACTCAGGAAGAACAACTGTGGCTTGACTAGGCTAAAGAAGAACAACTGTGGCTTGACTAGACTCAGGCAGAACAACTGTGGCTTGACTAGACTCAATAAGAACAACTGTGGCTTGACTAGACTAAGGAAGAACAACTGTGGCTTGACTAGAATCAGGAAGAACAACTGTGGCTTGACTAGACTCAGGAAAAACAACTGTGGCTTGACTAGACTCAGGAAGAACAACTGTGGCTTGACTAGACTCAGGAAAAACAACTGTGGCTTGACTAGACTCAGGAAGAACCACTGTGGCTTGACTAGACTCAGGAAGAACAACTGTGGCTTGACTGAACTCAGGAATAACAACTCTGGTTTGACTAGACTCAGGAAGAACAACTGGGGCTTGACTAGACTCAGGAAGAACAACTGTGGCTTGACTAGACTCAGGACGAACAACTGTGGCTTGACTAGACTCAGGAAGAACAACTGTGTCTTGACTAGACTCAGGAAGAACAACTTTGTTGTGTCCGCCATCTTGTGATCAGGCTCTGCAGCTGCCGCCATTTTGTGAGCTTGTTCTGGTTCAGCCATCACCTCAGTCACAGATATGGTGTCGCTTCCTTCCTCCGCGACACCCACTGTGAGCGCTGAACCAGTAGTCAGCAAGGCATAGTCAATAAATTCCTTTAAGCCCGTTGCATTCACAGCCGTCCTTGGCCTAATACAGATTTCGTGGTTTCATTAAGTCCAAACCGAACAGTCCGTAATAAAATCTCATCATAAAGTGTACCTGATAAGATAGTTCACAAGCACGGTGAACATACGCCTCAATAGAAATACCTCCTGCCGAAGATGTAGTAGCTCGTGACTGGTCCATACCAGGCCAGAGTCCCGTGAAAAAGCCGCTTGATCCTTGTGTGGCCGAGTATTCTGTGACGGGGCTGACGAGACGTGAGACTTGCGGATCCATTCGCAGAGCTTTATTGTGGAGAAGACAGAGACGTGGTTAAAACAGGCATGGGTCAGATAGAGGCAGACAGGTATATGGTGGGAAAAACACAAGAATAGTTCTAGGGCTAGCACAGGTCGACGATCGCCAGACAGAATCAAAAAGGGGCAAGACAAAAGGGGTGAATCCAGGGAACCAGCCGAAGATCAGAAACCGGGAGGCAATAGATAAGGCTAAGGCTAATGACTAGTGCTAAGGCTAATGACTAGGGCTAAGGGCTAAGGCAAATGACTAGGGCCAAGGCAAATGACTAGGGCCAAGGCAAATGACTAGGGCCAAGGCAAATGACTAGGGCTAAGGCTAATGCTAATGACTAGGGCTCCGTAAGGTAGCTATCACTAGGAGAGTGATAAACGCTGAAACAATACTCGGCCGAGGGAAGGGATAAGAAGTGAGTGTTAATAGTGCGGGATTGATATGAACGCTGGGCTGCACTCGTGTAAACATGTGTGTGCAATTCGTGCTGAGTGCAATCAGTGCAATGCATGATGGGAAATGTAGTCCGGGGTGCTATGCAACAGTTTGTGTGGTGCGAGAGTCAATGAAATGGAAAGTTCATGGACCGGATTCGTGACAGATATCTTGGAATATAACAGTTTTATTATGACTTTTAAGTCACACACAATTATTTGTGACATTTTAAAATGAAAATGTATTTCAATGTAAAACCTACACCATTTGTCACAGTGCAGTCACCTCCATCATATGAAGGAATGGACAGGGCAATCTTCAAAAATTCCCCTGTCGTGTTCCACAGAAGAAAAGAAATTCAGGTTTGAAATTATATGAGGGTGAGCAAATGATGAAAGAATTTCATTTTCGTATTAACTGTTTCTTTAAGAATTAGTTCACAGCCTTTAATTCATTAGCAAACTATGTTTTTTTCCAATGACAACAACAGTTTACAGCTTTTTAAAAATTGCAGGTGGATTCAGTATGCATCTGAAGACAATTTATACATCAGTTCAGAATAAACAAAAGGATTGTCATCACAGCCTCAAGGACGTGAGCAGGTTTGTTTACTACAGCTTTCGCATTTACCTAAGGGGGTATAATTGAACACAAGCTATTTCATAATTAAAGCTATTTTTATTAAACCCTTGAAACACTCCAACTTGCATAAACGCATGGAATCTAAAGGGAAATGACCAGTGGGGATTTATATCTAGTAATTATCTCTTACCTAAAGGATACTGTTTCACATCACGTGACCGTTTAAATTCAAGGTCCAATGTGTTTTTCTGACCATAACGCTTGATGATGCTGTTAATGAAAACAAACCAGTCCCACAAGTGATTATCAAACAGCAAGTTGTAGCCTGAAGGCAAATCAAGTTTATTCAGGAAAACGACCCTTTCTATAGCTTTGAAAACAGTGCTCCCAAAGGTCAAATGGAAGGAACCAGGAGGAATGGAAAATTGTGATCATCCTATTCAGGGGTCTCTCAGTGTCCACTTACCCACGGTCATTATTGCAAACCTGCACACCATCTACCAAGAAATAACAACAAACACAAGCACATTACTCAGGGTAATTCAGTTCATTTTGGGAGCAAGCAAATTGCTTGGTATATGCATTTATGCCTGTGTGTGTTGGTTTGTTTTTGCTACATCCTGTTCTTTAGTTGGTTTTTTACATTTACTTGCAGGGTAGCTTGTTTCCACATGACGCATTACTTTATTCGCATGGTGCATTAACACATTTAGTACAACAGCACTACAGTCACAGTTTAATATTTAGGACACAGAAGACTGTTGAAAATATCCTCAGAATTAGCGCGTTTTATATAAGAGATTAGAAGGCAGGATCTGTGCTGTTTCTTCGGAACGATGAGTCAGAACATGCATTACTTCAGTAAACACTTCTGTCTTTTCTGCCTCTCTCTATCTATCATTTTCTCTTTGAACGCTGAAGATGCGGTACCTGCTATAAAATACGATGTGTGGGCGTTTCGGTTTCTACAGTTCAGGATTTAGTCAATTTTGCAGAATGGGATTTTTGTTAATACCCATGTAAAGTGCAGGCTGTTCCCTTAATTGACTATGGCATGATTAAAAAAATGAAAACAACACTGCCGGCATGGTAACAGCTCATAATGAAGTTGTTTACCCAATAATAAGTTGATTCAGGTTACTTTTCCATTATTTAGCCATGAACTGGATGCTGCTGCTTATTAAAAATATTACATATTAAAAATTAAATGGATTTTAGGTGGCACAAAATCTACTGAACACTGTCTGTTTTAAAATCAGGTTTAAATAACTATCAGACTACTTTGATTGCTATGGGAAAGTGTGTGTCGCCAAGAAACCATAATCATTATACAAAGATGAGAAAGATTGACGGTTTGGATAGTGACTCTAATGTCACAATTTTCGAAAGCCATCTCCAATTTTAGGTAGCAATAACTCGACAAATAGAGACAAGAAATCAAATGCAGCAAAAGTGTGACAGGCTGTTTTGATAATGCTACTCAATTCAGCCCCAAAGCCATTTTACATTTTAATGTGTTTAGATTGAAATGAGGGAGACCGAGTCAACACAGGTAAACACAGATGTTGGGAATGAATCTCTAATTTAAGGAGCAGATTTAAGGCGGCAGCATTCATTAATACATTAAAAAACAATACAAAAACAGAGCTGTTCGCATACCACCTAGCTTCAGCGTCATCATCACTGCGATCGCCCTAATCACTATTGTGTGCTTGCTGTTGGTCAGAAAGTGAAGTATTTAGGCGGTGTTTAGCGTTTGTGAGGTTCTTGTGTGGGCGACAACGCTGATTGAGGCTGAATGCTCCTTCACTGCTGTTTGTAACAGCGCGGTGGGAGGCGAAATGTCTCAAAATGTCAACTTTAAAATTCCCAGGGAATCTGACACCCACTGCGGTCTGTAATCCAGGTTATTACCAGCCTTCACTCCCCCATATGTGAATAATTTTCTCTTTTGGCATCAGTACAAATGAGTGGAATTGAATACAAAGCTAAATAAAATATTGCAGTGCAGAAGGGCAGAGAGGACGGTCAAATCGTAAATATGATACATCACCACTGTGTGCATTGTAAATTCTGCTGCAATATGCTACTTTACCAGTAGCATTTTCTGATCAAGTTGGCTTTAAAAATGCAGGGAAGTTTTCAGCATTAACTGATATAGCCTTGATAATCTTGTGACATGTATTAATGGTAATTTCAAAATCACGTCCCCCTACTTAACACTTAATGTATTTTGTTTGCATACACATGCAAGATTAGATAAACAAAATGGATTTTCTTTCTTGTCACATCAAGGCACAAAAGGCAGTGTGACTTATCTACCAGTCAGTGCTTCACTTTTTTTTCCTTGGATAAAGCTTCACCCACTTCACTATTTGTTCTCGGGTTACATCAAATAAATGAAAAACTTTTCTTCTGTAGCTACAGAGACCCACGGACACCCACTGTTTGTTTCCTGACTGTATGATACAAACAAATCTGGCAAGCCATACCCAAAGATCAGCAGCTTCAATCAAATTGGCTGGAAATTGGAGAGTACCCGTCTGGAAGTGAAGTTATGTTTACAAGGCATCGGACTGATGCAATAAGCAGGTTTTAAGGGAAAACTAATCACTGAATTTAACAAGGCACGACAAGCATGCTATATATCTCAAATATTTCAGCCCCTGCTGGCAGATGCTAGAAGCACATCATTTGAAACCAAACAGCATCTTTCTCTATTTGGTGGCCATTCAAATTGATTTGTATTCTGACTTCACATTTTTACTGAATTAACATTTGTTGATCTCACCGTGTTTGAGATTTGTGTGTTGAGTTATATGCATCTCATTGCGACTCTGGGGTTTAACATATTTAATATATCAGGCAAATATGTTTGCCTCTAATTTTAAGAGGGGATTATGCCATGTCATATAGTGGGCACATAGTGATGAAAGAGTAGCTCCTAGCATTGCTAAATACTAAAAAAATATTTAACTGCCTTGACAAGAATTTGTGAGTTTATTAAATGAACAAAACTTTTTTTTTTTCAGTTACTATACTGAAAGCAATTTTCACCCAGAATTTGCTAGTAAATTTCACAAATAATTACAAAGAAACAAAGCCACGTGTGTGGATATACAGTTTACCAAACTATAATTTTTCGCTATAGTTATGAATAAGCCTAAATGAACTATTAATACAGTATGCTCTAATTGGGAATATATCTTAACTCACACAGTAGCAGGTTTGGGCTGTTTTAATACATCAAGCCCTGGATTTGGTGGCTTAGATGGTTTCACTATTATTGCACCCAACAATTAACCTGCTAACTGAAACCCGAAGCACATCTGTACCCCTTCACCAGCACTTATCACGCTCTCGGGGTAAACATGTCGGCCACACTTTCTGAAATCACGCTTGGTCAGGAAAACGCATGCAGAGACGCATCAGACAGCTTCAAGGACGAATCGAAGTGAGGCCGAGCAAACGGGGGCTTAATCGTTCAATCATACCGTGCCACTAAAAGCATTGCACCGCATCCTATATACAGAACCTTCCATGCATGTCCCATTTGTATGCGACAAGTCATTTGCATCAAGGCAAGGTGCTTTAAATAAACTCATCCCCCAGCGCTGTGATTACAGAAGCTTATAACGGGAATATGTAGCAGGACACCCGCCCACGACAGCCACACTCGTTAAAAATTGATCGCTCAGAACATGGGACGCTTCAGATGGTAGCTCTCCATGTGATTCAGTGAGTGCCTTTATCAGCGGCAGCTGCAGTTCCCCTCACAGACACTCACACTGCCCCTCTGAGGACGAGAAACAAGGACGTCCTTCTTTTGCCTGGAAACCAGAGATGTTAGGAACGAACAGTTAAAGCCTCGCAGTATCAGTACTACTCAACTTTCATTTCTGAGGAGTTAATCAGCTTGTCGAGACATTTGAAATCGCCGTGCAGGTAATTATGATGTTTATGTGAGTGTGTGTGGATGGAACGCGAGCGTTTGACTTTTGCTCTATGTGGGATGGAGCGGGAGCTGTCCGCCAGCAATGGTGCTGAAATCAGCCTCAATGAACGAGGAAGTGATTTTGTCTTCGGCACGCATCGGGAACGGGAGTAAATACTAAAGCGGGTCGTTTTAACGCATTTATAGGCGTAAGAAGATACTAGGAGCACAGTAGCGTACGATATTCACCCGGACTCATTCATCAGCCAACGTTTCGGTGCGTTCGGACTATAAGCGTGTGGGTTTGATTCGGATGGATGAGGGAAAGTTTACACACAAATTAAGGAATCCAGTCATGCGTTGTATTGTAATATCCTTTATTCTAAGATTTACATTCTTGAACTCTAACAATCATCATAATTCGTCTTTTTCTCAAATGTTATTTGATATTTAGGTTGCAATGTAATGTTGCCATTCCTCACGAGAAGAGCAAACGCTCCCTGCAGATTTACTTCAAATGTACACGATGTATGCTTGTCCCAGAGCTTGTTATTAGCGCTATTTTTTCCTTGTGAAGGTTAAGTTGCATGCAGGCACCGATAAGCCACTAACGGGAGCACATCGTAATTTTACAACTCTTCACTTTGTGTGAACTGTAGGCGAGGTATACTGACCTTTACTGTCCTTCATATGTCGCATCTTGTGAAATGATCGGCTGGATAGTATTGTGTATGCCATGCAGTCATTATTATTATAGTCTTTAGTAATGTTTTATCATACAACCTAAAATGCCTTCATCTGTGACACCTATAATACATGGTTTTGATCCAGTCAAACACATTATTTAATATAACAAAATCACACACATACTCAAATGAAAATGTTAAGGGTCAAGTCAGGTAGAAATAGCCCCTTAGGGAAAAAACTGCTCACATCCACATTAAATTTTTTTTAAGGTTAATAGCTGTTTATACAAACTAAGTTTTTGCTATTAAGTAATTGTCTGTTTCACATTGTAGACCTGGCGACAAGGGACTACTTGAAAAGCTCAACCTGAATGTAATATTTGGTTGAAGAAGGCAGGAATAAAAAGCCATCATCATGAATTTTGTTATGAAGCAAGCATTGGGAGGTAAGTCTCAGATTGTCCTGTTTCTCCAAACATGACATACACACAGAATAGTCTCAGAGCAGAAACTATACACTCATGCAATAAACTTGCGCAGAAATACCATTATGCACAATCTGCTTATATATTACCTTTCTCTTGGCTTGTAAGGCATGCACTGCTCTTTATTTTCATGCACATGGAAAATGAACCAAGTGTTGCTTTTTTATCTTTGGAGTAGTGTTTTCTTATCTGTCTTAGTCTTGCATAGCTTATCTTTTAAGTCAAACAATGAGGTTTAAGATAATATTGTGATGGATTAGAAAGCACTTGATCTGTTGGACTGGTAGATAGAGGTTGTGAGTCTTTGCGCATTTCAAAATCTGCCGGAGTTCCCTGTTGTTTTCATGACAAAAGGGTTTGTTTTCTAGTCAGAAGACAATTCAGATGTTTTTCTCTATTGTATTTACTATAACTTTTAAATGATCCTTTTGTTCATTATTATTTTTTCCATTTTAATTATTTTTGAAAGGCACATTTTATATCCAGACACACCAGAATTACTGACTATTGACAATGTGCTCTGCCGAGCTTAATCAAAATAATAATAATTCCATAAATATTGGCATAAATAAATATGTCCAAACAGAACTGCATTTTAATGTGGTTCATTCATCTCCTTTGCATTCGTAATGAGGATTTTATCTATCTCACTCTGTGCGGACTTCTGCTTGTCAGAGCACTTAGCCCCATCAAGACTGAGATTGACAGTCCAGTCCCGAGGGATGTCACAAGAGCAGGACTGCGGCAGTTGATTAGCAGGGATGTGCTATAAAAAGGTGACGTACGACCTGTTTCATTAACCAGCTGCTGGGTAAAACAGCCCATGAGGGTCCTGCCCTATAGTCCACTTGCTCCATCGGTAAAGAAAATGAGTGAAATCCACTGAGCTGTTCGGAAAGGGATTTCACCCTTGAGAAGCGAGAGTGGTCCCCAGCTTCATGTTTACTACCAACTTTCCTCTCTCGTCCTATCATGTCCTTTTCTAAGAGTAGCAGCGCATATCTAAGATAAATTGACCTGGCTTCAGATGTTTTTGGCTTATTATGTTTTAAAGATTTCAAGTCGCCTACAACTAGATTTGCATTTCCTGCAAGAATTACCAGTGCTTGCAAGGCAGCAAGAGAATAAGTTTCAGGTAAGCTTAGTTTCAGGCTTCGGTTCTGCGCAAATGATGATGACTCTCATGGTGCGTCTTGTTTTCAGTTGGCTGCACACAAGAATCAGCTATAAATGGTTAAAGTGTCCATATTATGCAAGTTCATAAATTTATTTTTGGGGTCTGCTAGAATACATTTACATGATTTAAAGTTCAAAAACACATTGTTTTTCTCATACTAAACACCCTCTGCCTGCCCGAAAAACCTGTGCCTTTAAAACTCATCTTTCTAAAAAGCCCAGACTGTTCTGATTGGTCAGCTGGCCCAGTCTGTTGTGATTGGTCAGCCACTTATGTATGTCAGAAATGTAACGCCCCTTATCATATTTGGGTTTCAGTTCCCGAGGCTTCATGAACAGTTGTAAACGCTTCATTTCATAATTGATGAATTTTGCAATATTGAATCAACTGTGAACCGACTTGAGCTGAATAATGGCATTATTGTATATAGCTAAATTAAGCTTGTTTCATTAATACATTTTATACAGTTATTGAACTGAACTGAATCAACAATTAACTGAGCTGAGTTGAATAATGACACTGTAGTCTTTTTAGGGCAGCATTTGAATTTCTCACATATTTCATAAGGTCTGCTTCACTGATTCTGTTATTTAGCTGCTTTGAAACAATCTGTATTGTATAAAAGTGATATAAATAAACAAACCTCTACATTGCGAGTAAATCACTGGCATATGCGACTATGATTATGTCTAATATTAGCCAATGGCTAATAAAATCTTAGATTTTACTCGCCAGTGTGGAGTTGGAAGGGCTCGAGTATAAGTTTAGCCAGATAGATATACTTTACATTCGCCCAAAACACTCGATCTGAGCGCTTCAGAGTTTTCACTCTCCCGTCAAGTGATCGGTGAATTTTCAGTCTTCTCAATGATGTGCAGAGGACACCTGTGTTTGTGTATTTGCGTACCGTAAACTCTAGTGGTGAAGGCGCATGGACTCGCCGTCACATCTCTCCCCCACGCGCAAAGTGTCTTACATACATGCGAATGATGCGTACATGTAAAGATATCTTTGTGGTATTGTTATGGTCAAAATAAACAATGTAAATAAACAGAGTTACTTGGAATTCTTCAGCTTTTAAGAACGCTGGGTTTTTTTTCGGATAGGGGGGGGAATCTAATGCGCAAACGGCAATCTCATTGGTTGGCGCTCACCTATTGTTTTGATTTCAGCAAATCAGTTTAAGCGACTGCACACAACCTGATTAATATTCATGAAACCAGCAGCTCGTTAATCCTTGGTGCCGTTGATTGTTCTATTCGAGAATTCGTATAATCATAAATTTTTTTTTTTTTAATAATATATGAATAAAAATAATAATAGGAATAAATTATCAGTATCAATATCAGTATTATTGTTCGTTTTCTTTTTACTGGAACACTGAATGACCAAAAAAAAGCACCACCACCAGTCCTAAGTAGTACAATTATTGCTAATGTGGCATTCATACTGGTTACCAAGTTTTATTATATTACTAAACTTCTATTATTAAAAATACTTGCTTACCAATTATAATGCTTGACTGCTGAATGAATGAGGTTAATGAATGATGAAGGTGGACTTTCAGATATTTAAAAAGTTGTGGACATTAAAACATTATTAGATTATATATGTATACATATAATATAAATATATATAATCTATCTATATTATATATATATAATTCTATATATATATTATTATAGTATAGTATAGTTGCATTAGTATTTCAGTCTGGCGAGTAAACAAAAAAATTTACTTGCCAATGGCGATTCAATTGCCAAGGTGTCCGTAGAGGGTTGATAAAGGTGAATTGACTTGGCTTAAATAGTATTATCTTTGGTAACTGTGTTTTTAATATTAGAAGTATATATACAATTTTTTTAGCCCACCCTATGAAAAAAAAACTAAAAAAACAAGTGTTTCCTCAGTATGGCAAAATCACTTACTCAACTGCTTTTTAAGGGCGGGGCTAAAGCAGCCAGTAGGCAGGCATTATGCAAATGTATAACAATGTGATAGCTAAGTCACGAAAAATGTAGGAATACAAAAGATGAGTGTTCTATGTTGGAGAGATGAACTCCCTTAGATGTGAACTTCTGTGGTTTGTAACTCTGCAGATGCACAAACAGCTATATTACACACTCAAGGAAAGGTACAATCAAATAAGCATTTAAAAATATGCAACGAAGACCAGGCCAATCATAATTCTATATGCAAATTGATGAAAAAAATAAAACAATCCCGTGATGTCAAATAAATGGAAGTGGTTGTAGGTATTTGCTCTAAAGCTTTTATTTTATTATTTTATAATGCTTTTATCCATAAATGCATTACTATATTGGCCCATTTCAAAACTGCTGCTCTGGGCTTTTTTTTTTTTTGAAGCTTGCCGTCTCCACCGTTGATTGATCCTGTAANCTCATGGAACAGGCAATCTCCATTTGCCAGCAGCCGTTTTGACAGGCCCACATACGCGGTTCTGACCGACATTAGATAATAAAGCTCAGGCTGAAGTGAAATAATGGGCCTGTCTGACTCAGTAAGAGATTTAGAGGCAGCGGGTCAGCATGTGGCGAGAGAGTTCGGCACTAAAGCTCACGGATATAAGACTAATCATGGTTATGTGAGAGAAATTTCCTGCGCATCCCTGCAGCATCTGCCAGAATGCAACCAGAATGGGAGGCCACCCCTATGCACACATGTACTCTCACACTTACTCATCTCACTTTCTTGCTGAATTTCACACACATTTGCTCTGTTTTCTTATCTTTTGCTCAGTACTGCACTTTAGCTTGCTTAGTTGGGATTTAAAAGACACTAAATATTTAGTAATATCATGCATTGCATCAATAGCAAGTTTCCATCTACATATTTTTATGCATATTTGAGATATTGCATTGAAAAAATGAATGGAAATGCTAATATTTGATTAAAACGCACATAAAAACATATGCTCTCCAATTGAGGCAGATAAGTTTTTGATCTATTATTGATTGTGTTAGTTTCCTCTTCATTACTGTTAAGCTGCTTTGAAGCCACCTGTATTGTATAAAGTGCTATATAAATAAACGTGACTTGACTTGACATGCACATACATTTTTGCAGTATTTCCTTCCATATATAACCCTGATTTTCTTGACCACTTCCTTTTACCCCTCTCTTTGCATCTCTCTGGCTAAAGCAGCTCAGTGGAGTGGAAAGAGAGTTTTGCATAGAGTTGGTCAGCGTTGTTAATAAGCTCGACATGCCTAAATGTGTTTTCATTTTTAAAGTTTGTTTCCAGGTTTAAATCGTAGATTTTCAATGTGCTCTCAGGCCTCACTGTATATCATTTTAATTGTTAATTGGGATGCTCACATTTGTGGTAAATTAACACCTATTGTCATTAATATGCCGAAGCTGCTCGGCTGAATCCAATTTTAACAACTACGCTGAGGTGTTCGGATCTGAATCAGATCACCTTCGCACTAGCATCAACGCTCTCGCACTTCCTGCGGGGTTCTGGCAGGCCACTCTGACGAAGGGTCATACATTAGCGTGGGTCGTGGAAATGCTTAATCTAATCAAATGTCCCTAATCAAAAGCACAACGCAACTTCAAGTCAATTGAAATGAACTAAATTGAGTTCTATTGAAGTGATGGCTGTGCAAAACTGTGCTGTAATACCACATCTCGGCTGTCACAGGGTTTAATTTGATTTACCTTAATGACAGAAAAAATGAATAATGTGAAAACAAGCTATTACTTATGTCACGTTTTCCCATTTTAAGCTTCTGTCCTGTATTGGCAGGGCATATCTAAAAGCTCGCCCCTTGTTTTTATTCTTAAATTCCCAATAAGCTCGGTTGTTGGTTGCAAGAAACTAATTGTACTTTTATCTGCAAATAATAATACTACTAACAATAAAAATATATATAAATATATGTGCAGTATTTAGGAGTACATCAGCATGGGGTTTTCCATCTTTTTAATGCCAAAAGCCACAAAATATGATGATCCTCTTCCTAAAATCAAAAAGCAACTCTGTTTTCATATGTTTTTCATTTATTTTGTGTGAGAAAAACAGTAGGAGGGATACTTAAAAGTGTTTTTTTTAAATTAACTTTTATAGTGTTAATATACTAAAGTCAACATATTACTTTTTATAGTTTATATATTTATACAATTTTTAAATTAGTGAGGATTTTTCCCTGACTCTTTCTGCGGGTTACATTGTTACGGCAGTAGGTGGCGACAAGTGACTGTCATTATGAGTGAGACTTTGACTCATTCATTCAACCATTCAAAACACTAATTTATCCTGGAATGAAACAAACCACTGTTTTCATGAGTGAGTCTTTAAATTGTTCAGTCAGCTGATTTGTTGAAAAAAAAAAACTGAACCATCCAGGAGATGAAAACAAGTGACTGTCTTTATGAGTGAATCATGGAATCATTCAGTTAACTGAATCGTTCAAAAACACGGAATCATTCAGGAAGGAAACAAGTGAGTGTTAATGCAGATGTCATTGAATAATCCATTCATTCAATTCATTCATTCAGAAACGCTGATTCATTTAGTAACAATACAAGTGAAAGTCTTTATGAGATAGTCATAGAGTAATTTTAGTCAATGGATTTGATGACTCTACACTGTGTGTTTTAACAGTTCTGAATCTGCAGATAGTAATTCTACACACAAGAGGGTCTTTGGAACAATTGGTTTCCTTACACTTATATATTTATATTAACGTTTTTCCCCCTTAATGTTAAAACTGTTAATGTTAACCTTGTCATGTCTGAAATTTTCTGCATCCCTAGACCCCAGTTTGAAAGCTCTTGCACTAACATATAGATGACCTAAAAGCAAACAGATCTTTAAATTACCACAGTAACAACAATGCACATCAGTACATCATGTGTAACTTACAAGGGGAAATCAAAGCCTGTGACGTCATGAAGCCCAGCTCTGTGCAGCTCTAGAACGGACGCCTATTGATTTATGTGTTGACCTATAAACGACTGATTACTTACATTCAGCCTGCATGATTTTTAACCATGTAATGAGAAGAACGGTAAAGGCAATGTGCTGAAATCAATACGCCAGCTGAGATAGGGCCAAGTGCTGATACCGCTGCAGCAGGGTAGGAGGTTAAATGCTAGATCCGGCATTTCGGCTGGAATCAGACGAACATTAAATTGATTATAGGGCTTTCAGGAGCTCTTAGAGCCAAACTAATCTGACAGTCATCAAGTTTTAATTGTAATGTGAGCCTCTAAGGTGAGTGAAGGGAGGGAAATCAGGCTGAGAAGGGGTAATAAAATCTAGAATGGGATGTTTTGCTATATTTAGCTAAATTCTGAGGATGATTTTGCCCTCAAAGTTGCATGAGTTATCAAACAGGGGTCAGCAGAAAATTGGAGATGAAAAATGTTAACATTTACTGAATTTTACATTACATAATATTTATATAATGTTTTCAAGAGTAATTATTATATATTGAGTGCATAATGAAAATATAAAATGTTCTGCAAGGAACAGAAAACACACACACACAGTCACGTGGTGGCTGTGCCAGGGAACAGGCAGGAAGACGAGGATGAAGGATATCAGAACACTTTAAGGATTCGACGAGAGGGTAGGAGCACACGCATAAGGTAACATTCACAATAACTGACAACACTAGGATACAAGAGACAGGAACTTATAGGGCAGATATCGAGGGGCAGACAGGTGAACACAATGAACGTGATTAACTAATAATAAGAACAGGAACCAAACCAAATATGGACACAGAGGAGAAACCATAATCGACAGTCCCAGGGTGTGACAACAGATTGGGGGTGGGCGCCCTGGAGGCTGGTGCAGGACTGGAATCGGCGGAGCCACGGAGAACCTCCCAGGGTGATCCGGGAACCCTGGCGGAGCAGATGACACTTGAGACCATAGCGGAGCATGACTCGGAGGGTCCGCGGCGGAGCAGGATACTTGGGAGGCCTGGCGGAGCCGGATACTCGGGGGCCCACGGTGGATCAGGGACCTCATGGGCCCACGTGGTATCCGGGGCCTCGGAGGCCACGGCTGATCCGTGACCTCGGGAGGCCAACGGCGGACCAGGGCCTCGGGAGGCCAACGGCGGACTCAGGGACCTCGGGAGGGCCACGGCTGACCAGGGACCTCGGAGGACCCGGCGGGACCAGGGACCTCGGGAGTGCCATGGCGGAGCAGGGGAATTGGGAGGCCATGGCGGAGCAGGGGACCTGGGAGGCCACGGCGGAGCAGGGGACCTGGGAGGCCACGGCGGAGCAGGGGACCTGGGAGGCCACGGCGGAGCAGGGGACCTGGGAGGCCACGGCGGAGCAGGGGACCTGGGAGGCCACGGCGGAGCAGGGGACCTGGGAGGCCACGGCGGATCAGGGACCTCGGGAGGCCACGGTGGATCAGGGACCTCGGGAGGCCACGGCAGATCAGGAACCTCGGGAGGCCACGGCGGATCAGGAACCTCAGGAGTCCGTGGTAGATCCTCCGTTGCCTTGGCTGGCTTGGGCAAACGGTGTATGGCCCCCCCAGAACAAATCCTTCTTGGGGAATTCCGGAATCCTTGGGGTGCTCTGGAGGAGGGCCTCTGTCGGCGCTCTGGGGAGTTGGCACGTTGGGGCGCTCTGTGGCTGGAGCCGACCCGGGAGCGAGCTCTGGGGCTGGAGCCGAGCCGGGAGCGAGCTCTGGGGCTGGAGCCGAGCCGGGAGCGAGCTCTGGGGCTGGAGCAGTCACGGGAGCGAGCTCTGGGGCTGGAGCAGACACTGGGAGCGGCTCTGGGGAACAGGAGCCCTTCCTGGGCTTGCCTGGGGATCAGGGGCCCTTCCTGGGCTTGACTGGGGATCAGGAGCCCTCCCTGGGCTTAACTCGGGAACAGGAGCCCTTCCTGGGCTTGACTGGGGACCAGGAGCCCTTCCTGGGCTTGACTGGGGATCAGGGCCTTGCCTGGGGATCAGGGGCCCTCCCTGGGCTTACCTGGGGATCAGGGGCCCTTCCTGGGCTTGACTGGGGATCAGGAGCCCTCCGTGGGCTTAACTGGGGATCAGGAGCCCTCCCTGGGCTTAACTCGGGAACAGGAGCCCTCCGTGGGCTTAACTCGGGAACAGGAGCCCTTCCGGGGCTTAACTCGGGAATAGCCCGCACTTCTGGGCTGAGGACAGAGACGGTGCTGGGGTGAGATGGGTGACCGGAACCTTTGGATGGGTATGTGGAGGGTCCGGGCGAGGGGTGAGCTGGTGCAGCGGGGTGGTTTTCGGGAGGGACTGGATTCGTGACAGAGGCTGGCGGGCTTGAGAGCGCTGGTTTCGGGATGCCAGCTGCCCGTGCCGACACCAGCGGTGGGTCCTCCACGCTGGAAGTCAGTCTGGGATACGGTAGAAATGCTGTAATTTGCCTGGTCTCATGAATATCAGTGTGGACTGGACTAGACTCATAATAATGCACTGTGGCTTGACTGGATTCATGACGGTCAACTGTGACTTGACTAGACTCATGACTATCAGCTGGGACTAGACTCGACCCAGGAAGACCAACTTCCTCTACCTCCATATTAACCCCATTCAGATACAGGACCTCGATCAGGGGAAAGCTATACGTGGGAACCGCACCGCTGATGACGTCATCATCCAGCCCCAACCGAAAACAGACCCCGAGGACAGAATCCAACCAGCTCACCTGGTGAGAGAGCTCTAGGAACTCCTCCACATACCTCTCCAAATCCCGACCACCCTGCCGCAGACACCAAAGCCTGTCCTCAGCCGTTGACATCTCGTCTTTGGGTCAGTTATTCTGTCACGTGGTGGCTGTGCCAGGGAACAGGCAGGAAGACAAGGATGAAGGATATCAGAACACTTTAAGGTTTCAACGAGAGGGTAGGAGCACACGCACAGAGGTAACATTAACAATAACTGACAACACTAGGATACAAGAGACAGGAACTTATAGGGCAGATAATGAGGGGCAGACAGGTGAACACAATGAGGTGATTAACTAATAATGGGAACAGGAACAACCAAATAAGGACACAAAGGGAGAAACCATAATCGACAGTCCACAGGGGTGTGACCCACACCACACACACACACATCGGACCTATATGAAGATTTCAGATGCAAAAGCCTCTAAGTGCCATCTGAAATTTTCTTCTAAAATGAGCATTTTTCTCAGGTTCCTATATTTATGTTCAGCTATTTCATTTTTAATGACAATGAACAGAACCTATTAATTGCCATTAAAGTTAAATAACATCCCACACATGAGAGCCTGATAAAAATGCTAATTTTAGAAGAAAATTTCAGACGGCATTTGGAGGCTTTTGCATCTGAACTCTTCATTAATATATCTTATATATAGATTTACTGTATATATATATAACACAAGGATACATATACACCCCTTATTATATACAGTATACAACGCAAGGATATTATCATATTTGGGGGTCATTGGCATCAAAAATTTGCCACTTGAAAACCACTGGTCTATACAGCTTAGTAAACCTACACTGCACTTTCCTTTCTTCATGCACACCTTCACACCTGTTTAAATGGCTCTCCAGGACAGGATGCAATATGTTTTACTGTCCCTCCTGTAGATAGTGTAAGAAGCAGTATTGCTGTGAATCGTGCCTGACCTTAAACCTCTGAGCGGAACACAACGCTCTCTCTGTTTCTTTCTCTCTCTCACTATCTCAATCCATCTCTCTTTCGGGTCAGCAGATGACCACATGGTAGGACACATGGGCAGGTTCTCTGGCTGTAGGTTTCTAGCTCTGAGCTGCAGGGACTACAAGTGTGCAATGGCCCTTTCAGTTCCACACAGAGAAAACACCTGCCATCATGACACACACACATATACATACCCACAATGCACCAATGCATGTATCAAATTGACATTGTGATCCATTCGTGTGCAAATGATGACTTGTGGATACCTTGTCAACAAATCAATTCACAATCAATGTCCTATAATTGCCAAGTCACATGCAGTGACACATTTGCACACACAGTCGTAAAAGCACAGATGGGCTATGTCCCCAGAATGACCGCAGGTTAGATATCTGGTCAAGCTGCAGCCATTCATGCGTGTTATACATGGATGAGTCATGACTTTGGACCGGCCGATGGTCCTACACGGTGCCATGGGGCTCCATAAGGTCTTTGCCAGTTTGACACGGCAAGCACACTTTACAGGAGAAAAAAAAATGGAAGTGTAATGATCTTCATTAGCAAGCAATTTAAAACACAGAATCATTCACAAACGAAACTAATGAGAACATCATTTAATCATTAATTCAATCGATTCTTTGAGAAACGCTGATTCATTTAATAACAAAACAGGTAACAGTCCTTATGAGTGAGTCACTGAATCATTTTAGTCAAATGATTTAACATTTTAAATCATTTGAGAGTATGTGATACTCTCCGAAATGGCGCAATGGGGTGACGCGGAGGAGACAAGTTGTTGTCATGTTACACTCGGGAATGAGTGAGGAGACGCAGGAGAATTCTTCAAATATGGAATTTACTCATCAACGGGCAGAAACAGGAACTAAGAAGACATTTAACAGCAGGCAAAGAAACTACGATTGAGAACACTATTTAAACACATGACTTGATGAGGGGAAGACGAGGAACACCTGGAACTAATGACACAATGAACCTGGAAAACACCTGGGAACAATACAAACTAAACGGGGACAGGAACTTAGACCAGAACATACACGTGACAGTTGTTGAATAAAGTCGTTATTTTGGTTTTCTTTGCGCACAAAAAGTATTCTCGTAGCATCGTAAAATTGCGGTTGAACCACTGATGTCACATGGATTATTTTAACGATCTCCTTGCTACAATTCTGAGCCTTGATCGTGTTAGAATCCTTGCTGTCTATGGGAGGGTCAGAGAGCTCTTGGCATGCATCAAAAATATCTTAATTTGTGTTCCGAAGAAGAAGGAAAAAAAGGTCTTACAGGTTTGTAACGACATGAGGTTGAGTAATTAATGACAGAATATTCATTTTTGGGTGAACTATCCCTTTAAGCAAGGTGTGTTTTTAACATTTGAGTTTGAGATTTTACTTATAAAATATTACAGAGCATTTTGCCCCCCCAAATCTATGCCTGTGTTTAAAAAAGATCTTGGCTGGTTAGTATTAGCATTAACATTTCAAATAGTACATTCTGCACTGACAACAGATATGAAAAAAACAAATCTGCATTTAGTTATAATGAAAAAAAAATGTAAGTGCAACATTTAAAATTATTAACATTTATATACAATGACTCATCATCCAGCCCCTGCTGGTGAATGTTGTAACTACACCATTCATTAGACAAAAAGCATCTTGTAACATATAAATGACATAAAAGTATAATCTTAATTCAAAGAAGTATTTCGTTATATTATAGTAGATGTTTTACCAGTAACTGTTAACAGTTAGTAACTGTAAAAATTAAAGATTAGATTTTATTTATTAATTTTTTTTAATGAAAGATCAAAAGGATAAAGAATGCTGATTTATTTTCATAGCCTTCTTTGATCAAATTTAGCAAGGGTATCAGCAGTTTTGGCCACGACTAGTTAGTAATACCCTTCATCTTAAAATATAAGAAAATTATACATGCAGTGCTCATCAGTGTGATCAGTGAGCAGTGTTGGGAGTAACGCATTACAAAAGTAACGATATTACGGTAGTATATTACTTTTTGCTGTAACGCAGTAATATAACGCATTACTAATAAAATTTGGGTAATATTATTACTCGTTACAATCTCAGTAACTCATAATTAATTAAATTAAGTGGTGAATTTACCAACACCACAAAACGGCACAAGACAATAAATTCCGCGGGTAAAATACTTTGTCTATTTCTTGTTGCTGTAATTCGATGGTTGAGATGACTGAGACGGATTCTACATTTGTGAGATGGGCATACTGCGGGGTCAGAGAAGAGAAAGAATGTGGCGGATGAGCGCAGGCAAGCAACCTAAATTAAGTTTAACTAAAAATAACAATTTGTTTTATTAAATCATAGTCTACATATAAAAGGAATTAATACGCAAAATATATTTGACTCAAATAATTAACAGATTAACAAAACGAAAGAAAAAAGACAATAATGTAAAATATGCTGCTGAGTTTGGTTTATTTTTGTGGCGCTGCGCTCTGCAAAAGTTCACGGAAAGGAAACCGAGATGACAAGCGCATCCTAAAATAAAAGTAAACACATTGCAGTTTCGAAGGATCTGTATGACCAAAAATGACTGATTATTGTATGTTTCCGCTGTTTGATTGCGCCGGTGCCTCACGCACACACATACAGCATTACAAACATTGCAGCCGTTCATTATCAGAATAAAATACAGTCAACCAAATATAGATACACTGGTTAATTAAAATCATCCGTACAATCCGTGTCGTTCAGCCTGAGCTCGGGCCAAGCACATATTTGTTCATGTGAAGAGTGTGATATTTTCTTTTTTTTTTTTTTTGTTTTTTTGTTTTTTCCCGGAAAGCGCGTTAAGTAGCCTACAAAAGCATGGTTTACATACTAAATAGGCTAATAGTTTAGCATTCAAATACATCGCGAATATGGAAACATTTGGATTCGTGCCGAATGATAGAGGTAGGCTGCGTGAGAACAAAGGCGTTTGCTTTCAGTTTCGTTTTAAATTAATTAGTTTTGGCTTGTTTAGCAACTTTTTCATTCTTGTTTTGTTCTGTTAAATTCAGTTAAATTTAAAGGATTTGTTGTGGAGTGAGGAGAACTAAAATAGCCTATAGGCTTGCTATTGTGTTTAATGCTTGCTTGTTCATAGGGCCTATAACATTCCGCTTTATTTACTGCTATTATTTCTGAATGTAGGCTAATTGCGGTTTGTGCTTGGAAGTGAAAGTAACTCACAAGTAACTTAAAAGTAGTGTAACGCATTACAATTCAGAGACAGTAATATTGTAATGTAACTAATTACTTTTAAAAGGAAGTAATAAGTAATGTATAATGTATTATATTTTGGAAGTAACTTGCCCAACACTGTCAGGGAGCTCCCGCTTTGTACTCTGGCAGTTATTGATTCAGGCAGGCGTCAGTAGATCATTAGAAAGGTCTTATTATTCAGTAATCATTATCCCCATCATAAACTACTAACATCCTTCACCTCATCCTCACCATCGGCATGGCACCTTTACAGCATCGTTATCAAACATTTCCCCATCTCAACTTATAAAATATTAAATTTAGTCAAATTTCAGTTTATAAGAACCCGTGTAAAAAATGGATAATGCTCTCTTCCCGATGCACCCACTGTCATTACTGCCCCGCCTGAAATAAAATGGAGTTAAAATACAGAAAAAAGTGATTTAGTACCTACTTGACGTTGTCCAAATGGCCCCATTAAAACCTGTTTGACATTTCATTTCTTTGATTCATTACAGGCAACTCTCAAAGCTCTCTCTTCAACTGTTACTTTCCTCCTGCAGTCGGCCTAATATTAATCCAGTGTCATGAAACCATTGTGAGGTTAATCTTAGCCATAAAACAGCCTGGCCCAGGGAACAATTATCATACTCCGTATCCCAGAGCTCCTCAGTGAAGATCATTATATGTCTGCCGGCATGACAAAAACTTTAAAACGTCCTTGTTTTAAGACTTTTTTTAACCACAAGACGTCTGACCTAAATTAGGAATATTCAAGTGTAGAAATCGATCCAGACACAGTAAACTCAGGATGTCTCTTAAGAATTGAACACACTCTAAATAAAATCTCAAACTAATGAGTGAAAGTTAACACCCATAATGTTCTCATGCAAATTACATAAAGGAACCTCGGCAAGCAAAAAATAGGTTGCCGACGTCAGCTGTTAGATAACCTTGACGTGCCACGCTCTGGCGGTTGGGTCTCCGAGCTGCTATCCGGTAACCCTGCGAGAGAACTTCATTGCTCGCTGGCACAGGGCAGAGGTCTTTTGGCCGATACGCCGCTTGCCCTTGACCACTGTCCAAAATGGCGGTCGTGGCCCAGCACGAAACTCTGGCAACATTTCTGTCCCTAGCAGAGTTAATCCTACAGCAGGCCTGGAAAGGTTGCGAGCCATTCCCTTTCCGTGACTGCGGTCGCAGACGCTACTTTCCGTCGACTTTTTCTCCATCGCTCATCAGTTATGACCCACAGGCTGGTGTGGAGGTCTATTAAGCAGTCTGGTGCTTTTGTGATGAACTACTAGACCATTTGCCAGTGTGTGTTTGATACAGAGTGTACGTGTGATTGGCGGTGGACGTTTGGCCTGTGCCAACAATAACACCAGGTTATCCGATCACACTCTGATGGAATCACTATTTCAGCCTCATTACCATAGAGATGGAGTCAGTCCTTTTATCAACAATACAGAAACATGCTACAAGAGTGAACGCTCAATGTGAATTTTTTTTCTTGAGTCTTTTGTATTTGAACTCTGAAAATCTATCTCTTGCTCTACCTGCTCTAGTTGCTTTTGGTTCTTTTTGGGTTCTCTTTGTTCAAGCTGATACAACAGCAATACAGTGCACAATTTTTAATAAATACAGTGGTATATTTGCTTATAGTATTAATATCAGTCAGGCCAGATTGAAGGAGTTATATGAAAGTTGTAATACATTTTCTATGCCTTAAGTGGCTAAAAGAAAAAGGGCTGAACCGAACAAAGGCGAGTATCTACAGTATGTTTTGATCATTGCTATCTATTTTTGGCTTCATGTTTGGCGCAAGATGGAGTCCAAACATCTTCAAAAAAGTATTGTCCCTGAAATACCAAAGCAACAGTAATCCCAAAGACTGTTTACATTGCCTAAATAAATAAATCATGCATAAAATATTAAGACCTTTCAGCTATATTATATATATATATATATTATATATATATATATATAATATATATATATATATATATATAATATTGCTTTTCCCACTATGGACCCTTACAGGTGACTTTTGTGATTTTCTGTGACACAAACCAAACTTAACTGGTAAGGTAATGATTGTTTTCAAACAGGTTTCCCAAATACTCTTACATTCTCTTGGCTGAGCCAGAAGCTGAGGTGTCAGAAACACATGTTTTGACAGCGCCACAGGGTTGAAGTGTTTACACACTTGAGGAAGTTAACCTACAAATGGCTAAGAAAAATGCACTTTCACATCAGAATAATTACGGTCAACTAGAGTACATAAAATGTCACCAGCACATATAGAAACAAGTGTGTTATACTGTCAGTGGTTTCAGACAGAACTGGATCCCAGCATTACCCCAGCTTCCACTGATGCAGACAGCAGGATATGTCATTCACCATCTGTCACAGGGAAATTCCTTCCCCCTCTTGTGAAAGTTGTAATAAATTTCCAGTGCCTTATGTGGCTAAAAGGAGAAGGGCTGAACAGAACAAAGGCGAGTGTCTACAGAACGTTTTGATCACTGCAAGCTATTTTTGGCTTCACATTTGCTGGCAGGTGTTCAAACGACTTCAAAAAAAATCTTGTCTATGAAATACTAAAGCAGTTGAAAATCAAAAGATGATTTACATTGCAAAAAAAAAAATGCAGAAAATATAAAGATTTTTCAAAGAATATGCCTTTAATTATTGTATTTTTCTTACCCCATTGACATTTCCTTAATATTAAACTTAACATTATAATATTATACACCTTTAAATAAGTCTCAACAGCTTATGTAATTTGCTTATGAAGTTAATTTATCTTAAGAATGTTTAAATATTTTATAACTTTTTTTTTACATTCATGGTTCAAAGCCTTGAATCCCAAAGTGCATAGAGAAATAAACATTTTCTATTCAGCATCTCTCACCACTTCCTCACCTGGTGTTACACACCCACCTAAATCTATTCCAAGAGAGAGAAAGAGAGCGGCCTTGCTTTTAACAAATGGTGTATATGAAATTGTGCAGCATACACAGTCACTGTGGTCCCTGTGACACTGGTGGAGAGTTATGGCCTACAGTGACGCCATTGCAAAACCATTCATCACCGTGAGCTTTGCACTGTGTGCAGCCTTAGGAATATAAAAAGGGAGTCCATGGCCTCCAAATGGGGTTGTGTTCACAATAATACCACAGCTGCAAAAGGTTGCATGCTTCTCAAAGCATGTGCTTTTAACATATTTAAAAACTCTCAGTAAATCAAGTCAAAAAATGATTAAAGCCAGAATTATGTGATCTTTAAAATGTACTTTAACAGAAAATGCATCTTTCTCAGAACGAATCTTGTGTTTTGGTATGCCTTCAGAGCGGTACCCGCATGGTGAAGGTAGGCGTCAGAGAAAAAGGGAGTAGTGGGCGTCTGGAGAGGCCTCTCCTGACCCACCAACAATTTACAGAGTCCCTGCAGAGCTCCACTAGAAAGCACCACCTCCATCTAAACAAATACTTCCAGCCAGTACTGAAAGCCAGGAAGAGCAAAATCTGCCAAACACACTTCTTCACTTGCAGTTGACTTTTGCTTAATACCTGTCTTCTGAAAGCTACAATGATTTTTAGCCTTATTTATATTCGTATAGTAGTTCAACCCCAGATTTTACAAAAATATAGAAAAAATATTACACACACTATATATATATATATATTTATGAATATATACACAAGCAATTAAATTAAAATACTTCGTAATAAAAAATTGAGTACTTGACACAGTATTTAGACTTGTTGTTTATTAATTTTTTTTTACATACGTATCTGTAATATTATGTTTTGCGCTTTTCTGCTTCCAGACCAAAAACCTCATTTATTTCATACTCATTCTGGCATTAAGTCGTGTTGCATATGATGTTAATTTGCAAATAAACTATGGGAAATTAAAAGCAGAGAGCTACTATAGCTTTGAAAGTGTAATCTAATGGGTTAAATCTGAAACTGTAACTGTAAAATTCAAATTCACAAGGGTTGAGCTGTGAAGCACCAGCATTGTGCCCTTGCACAAGGAGACTGTGCCTGTAATAAGTGTACTGTATGTTTCTCTGGATAAAAGCTTCAGCAAAATGACAAATTAGTAACTAAGATAGGAAACACACTCAAGAATCCCCAGTTGTGGCTACAACTGGTGTTTTGATGAGGCTGCAGGTTTGCTCAAATTCATGGGCTTGCCAGTTCTGTGTTGTACTACTAGGACTAATAAATCTGAACACACCGGCCTTATTAGATCTGTAAGTTTACCTCATGCAACAACTACACAGACAGCACTTCATATACTGTACACTCTAAATGTTGTATTTAACCCAGCATTTTTTAGAGTGTAGGAACATAATGTTAAAGGGATAGTCCACTAAAAAAAAAAATTCTGTCATCATTTACTCATCCTCATGCCATTTCTAATCTGTATGACTTTCTTTCTTCTGTGAAACATAAAATATTTTTTAAATTTTTTTTCTCTCCATACAATCTCAGTGGGGTCAAATGTTTTTTGGACCCCAAAGTTCAAAATATCTTGTGTCCTTTTAGATAAAGTTACAGTGAGTAAATGATGAAAGAATTTTCATTTTGGGTGAACTGTCACTTTAAGTGCAGTGCTGGGAAATGGTGTGACTCATATAAATGAGTCAGTGAATTATTTTATTAAACTGATTTGTTAAAATGAATTGGACTTCTCAATGCTTTATACAGATGAGAGAATGGACATTCATAGGCTGCTGTTTTGTCACGCACCAGTATTTGTACAAAGTAGCAGGTTAATGGAAAAGCAACACTATTTTGAAATCAGTTGAACTATGGCACTAAAAATGTTATGTTAATGTGACCGTACGTCCTTTTTTCCTGGACATGTCCTTCTCTGGATTTTTAAATTGCCTAAAATGTCAGAGTTTTAGCTTTGCTTTCATATTGTTTTCACACTTGACTAAAATTAACTATTCTATTAAATGGACTCATCTAAGAAAGAAATAAAGAAAGCCAGAGCTTGGTGAATCACTTTAAAGTGATTGTATTCTTTGACATGCTGATTTAAAGACAGCGCATTTCACTATTGATCAGAGATGCCTCAAAAATGTCAGCCCATTCTGCATGACGAACAGACAGACTTGCTTCTAGGAAAAAGAAAAGGAGGGTTCAGAGGGCAAACGAAAGAGAGAATCAGTCTTGTGTCTACACTTCCTTCAATGCCATTTTAACACCTAATAAAATCACCTTGAGAGGGTCAACACGGCATATGCAGTCCTGCTTAGATCAACTTGATTTCAGGACTATAGTGTGTGTTTTGGAGAAGAAAGCCTTTTTTTGTTTTTTGGAAATGCTGAGCTCATCTGGATGGCTGGCAGACAGGTGGACTTCTGGGACTGTTGGAGTTCAGACATCAAAGGACGGCACTGTCCTTGAAACAACAGCTAGTGATATCAGTCTCATCCATACACTCCAATGCACAAATACATCTGACTAGGCCAAACGCACTGGACCAAACTGACCCGTCCTGGGAAAAGAAGATAACATGGGATCCAAAATGCAGAGTCCACATACAACATCTAATTTGTTTTGAAAACACTTAAGTTTATTTGATGCACCTGGTTTATCTTGCATTAGATTATCATATGAGTAAGACAGAAGGGGCAGACGGAGACAGACAGAGACATAGACAGATAGTGTGACTCCCATAAAATAAAAATGAAAGCAAAATCAATTGCAATCAACCAATTCTGCAGGTGAACAATTCCAGAGTCATGAATTGCACACCAATATTCTAGCACACTTGAACAACAATGAACGTCATTTACATTGAAGCCACATCTCAGAAAGAGCACAACAGAGTACTCTATGGAAGAAAACATCAGAGGAGGGCTGAGCACCAGTGTCATTTGCTGTTATTGTAAGTCAGAGCAGACAGTGGATGAGCAAAGCTAATGTAGGAATGTAATTAGCAACCCATTTGTGGCTAATGCACAGAGATAGCAGTGTAATAGCTCAAAATGGGGGCCGACATAGAGACCATCAGCTCCGTAATAAGAGACAATTCAAAGGGGAGGTTAAAAGTGCCTCTCTTCCTTTACATTAACAGGTCAGAGGGCACTGGGCTTGATTTTTCTCTGATGGTCTACTTAGAAAATAATGAAATTTTTGCTACACTTGCTAATGGTGGGTAAATCAAGAAAACTGATTGTATGGATGCTGATAATTCAGCTTTGACAACACAGGAATACGTTCCATAAAAAAGTCAATTGAATTTAAAATACATTAAAATAGTTATTTTAAATAGCAATAATATTTGACAATATTAGTTATTTTTGATAAAATGCATGCACACTTGGTAAGAAAGAAGAAGGTAAACATTTAAAATGGTAGTGTTTACACTGAAATAAAAGTTGTTACAAGACACTGCAAATATTGTCATTGTGGATGGTTCAGCCTAAATTATTCCCTTAATACTATTCCACATAATCTAGATATTAATTTTGATTTGACTAAATATAATAATATTTTCTGGAGAATCTGTGATAGCGCTGTAAGATTTCTGAAGAATGACAATTTTTCTTGTTTTCCATTGTGAGCTGTCATTACGTTTGTGCAGCATTCGTAATGATTTATGTCACTATTACACCTCTGCCAGGCATGATTAATTATTTAAACGATGTTTTGGCTCATTTTTAACATGAAGAAAAATCCCCAAGTTGAATCAACATGTCAGAATCTACGAACGACGAGACAAGGAGGTGGTTCTGGAAGTGCATTCATAAAAGCAAACAGTGGCTTCACAGTGTTCATACTACAGAGGCTGTTCCAGCACAGGACATGATGTCACCATGGGCCATGTTCCAAGTTGAGTTGGTTTCATGCTGAGCTTTGTTAATGAGGAGGAAACCAAAATGATATGCTAGGCTTCAGGGGTGAGACAGGGACAATGGTGGTACAAGCGGTTAATTACTAATGATTTCGTTTAGGGAAGAAGGATGCTGGAATGCAATCAGGGTGAAGCTGATTAATTAGAATCTGCTCATTACACGATAAGATCTTTAAATAGATTATTTAACCAGGAATGGGGGTGTAAACCCAAAATCAAAGCTACATGCTTGTAGTTCCCACAGTGCTAGAGTCTAAATTCAATTTGAATTCGTAATTCAAAATTTCCCATATTTTTTACTCATTTGTCACGCTGCAAAAATGGTTTAAAAATTAAAAATGATGTAAAAAATGTTTTAATTAGCATTTTTTTTGACTGGTTTTCCAGTAAATATATCTAAAAATACATCCAACTAGACACATTTACTTGAGAAGCAACACTGCTTAACATATTGACACTCGTTTTTCATGAGTATAATGTGTACTGGCAGATTTTTGGACTTGTTCACACTTCAAACAAGTGAAAAAATCAGCCAGTGCAGTAAGACAAAGAACATTTTTTATTAAAGATACTGTAGTGCCACCAGTTTCTCTTAATTCATTGTCGCTGGGTGAGGTCTGACCAGGTTTGGGTCCAAATGCTTGCAAAGAGAAATTTTGTGAAAATGGTTTGAGAGTGTGTTCTTAGTAATGGTTCAGAATTGTGTGTGGTTACCATTGTTGGACTATATAGCACCAGATGTAGCACTGAGTTGCCAGATATACAGTATATATTATTGGATCTTCTTATGTTATACATGATTTTTTTCACACAGTTCCTGCAAAATACTATGCTATGCTATGATGTCAAAATGCTTTTAGTGAATGGTTTGTAAACTAATACATTTATACATTTGCATCACATAACCAGCTCAATATGTACAGCTTTTCTGGTGTAATAAAAAAGCTCACCTGGTACAGTATTGCTCTTGCTATGTGGAGCACCCGGATACAAATCTTGATAAAAGAGCTCAAAGACTTTAAAAAGCAAGCTAAAATGGCATAACTGCTCATGCAAATTTGCTTTTGTTGCACGTTTGCTTTTACATTATTGATAAGATTTACGGTAGGTAGTATATATTTTCAGACACAACAGAGCATTAACATTTTAACACCAATCACCTGACATTTCATTTTTGAACTGTGCAATGCATACACAACAACCAACATTATAAAATAGTGTCAGATTCACAATAATCTGTTTCAGATAAAACTGAACTTTTAATGCCACACGTTGGAAATTTCACTTTTAAATGGTCACAAAACGTGCAAGAAGTAACATAATAAATCTTTGAAGAAATGTTTTTCAATAAACTCAGGTTGGTCTATTGTATATTGCTTGTAAAGGTGGCGTAAGTAAAACAAACTTATTAGTAATTAATGTTACAATATGGTGTCTGAAAATAAATATTAATATATTATGTAGTGTTGTTTCTTAAGCCAATATATGAAGAGTTCATTTGCAAAAACCGATAACTCCATTTTTATTGTATTTTTTCCAGAAATCACGTTTTTTGTGTATTGGCTGCATTCGGCTTAAATTCCAAGTAATATCAATCAAACTGCAGTTGGGTTGTTTTGTTTAAGTAATAATAACTTTAAAAATACAGGTAATTTACAAAATTAAAACTCATTGAAATATGCTTTTTTTTACATATTAAAAGTTTGTTTAAAGCAAAAGCAGATAACTCCAACAGATATTTTTTTTGGCAAAAGCAGGTTACTCCACATTTCAAGTTTCAGAGTTACAAAAAAAACCCACTCGTTTTATCTTTGTAATCTCCTCAGATGACAATGTAGATGCCTGACAAACGTTGTTGTTGTTGTGATCATAAATAGTATGGATGTGATTACACGTCTTTTCAAAGTGAAAGTAGTCTTAATTGTCACCTGACCTGAATACAGCACTATATGTGGAGAATAATGGGCCCGGCTAGATCAGACTCATTTTTTTATGAAAAAAATATGGGGCGTTTATCGTTTTTTGCAAATTAACTCTTCATATCTTATTGGAATTACAAAATACTAAAAGAGGGCATATTTACAGTATTAAAATACTGATTCTAGATGTCTAAAATCTTTTGAAATGAAAAAAATGAAATGCAAAGGAGAATTTGAATCACTGTTGGACATTTTAGTTCAACCACTGAAACTAAGCACACCACATGACCATCTTGGTGACTAAAAAGTGTATAAATATTTAATGACACAAACACTGAGGCATTTCATGATTGGTTGTCTTTTGCTAAACAACACGCTTTGACATTCTAGCACTGCATTGTTTCTGAATTCTCTTGGCACAGCAATTTGGGGTTGGTGCTGTGACAAAAAAAACAAAAAACAACAGCACACAAAGCATTTTCTGAAAAGCCCTTAAGATTTCCAGAACTTTCTTGATCTATTCGGACAAATAACAGATGTATGCTAGTTTCATCACCAGTTGTCCTGCTGGTGCTGTGGCTGTTGTTGGCTTTTGTTTGCGTTGCTTTGAGCCTACTTGTCATTGTACTGTTCGGCCCTAGGCTTTTAACACAAGTGTGCGAACAGTCCAAGTGTTTCTGACACCAAATAAATCAATGTTCATGTTCATTCTTTCTTTAGCATCTTGCACAGAAGCCTACCATGCCCACTCCATTTGCCAGTCTCCCCTCAAGGATAAAAAGGTTAATCTTCCAAGTGAGCAGGTCCTGTCAGATGCATTACAGTAATGACGAATGTAATAGATCCAGACAATGGCAGTGTGTACACCGACTGTATCTCTGCAACAACTGTGTGTGAGTCTTTGAGCAATGGCCAGAGGGTCAACACACTCACCGTATGGCTCATTGAGTGTTAAGTCAGATAACTCGAGGAGAGACTGAGATTCCGTGATGTCTATCATGATGTAAATGCCATATGTAAAGCTTCCAACACTTAATATGCCTGCAAGACTGAATGAAAAGTGAGGATCTCTGGTTAAACGAGTCGCAAGAGGTTCATCTATGATCCTACCATAGGAAGTGTCAGCTTTTATCCATATATAAATCATTCAATACTATCTTAAGTGTATTTCCTGGAAGACCGTGTCAGGCGGGTAATTCCTCAACTCTTGCTTCAGAAACCCAATGGTTCCAACTTTAACATCTATGGAAGCTTTCTAATGCACAAAAGGTTCTTCAAGAACTGTTGACTTCTGTGTCCTTACTGAAAAAAACTATTATATAATAGATATATATATATCTAACTGATATATAATATAGTGTGTGTGTGTGTGTGTGGGTCTGTGTGCGCGTTTTTTTGTGACAAATGAGGACATAAATTTATATAAAGGTATTACAAGGAGAAGGTGACTTTTGGCAGACATTATTACGCCATGTCTAGTCGTCCGCACTTGGTCAAACCTCACAAAACGCTAGAAAAATCACGCACAAGATGGAGTGTCTTGAAAATCTCGCAATCGCACTAAAGTCTCCCTGTATAGGGGGTAGGTTGAGGGTAGGGTTGGTGTAGGGGCAATAGGAATATCGCGGGACTGTACAGTATAAAAACCATTACGCCTATGGGATGTCCCCACTTTTCACAGTGTTTTTTAAGAGTTTTTTTTAAGAGTTTAGACCCTTTGCTAACCTTAAAAACAATTCCAATTTTTAACAGCATAAATTAACAATTTCTTTAAAGAAAAATTACAGATAAAATGCTTGTCACAATTCAATTTAGCTCACTTAAGAATAATCACCTATTTTTTTACCACTTTGTACACATGTACACATTTTAAATCACACTATTTATAGAAATAATTCCCAAGCGGTGGTCTTAGCAAAAGTAACCAAAGGTGTGGTTTTTGAAATTTTGAAATTTTGAACATAATTTTGAAATTAAAATCTTTTCAAGGACATACCCAATAGTGTGGACTAACTAAGGTATTAAGTCTGCAGCAAAGTTTTGACATGTTAAAAAACCCCAGCACTGCTCTTCAAAACCTGACAGCCTTGAGAACAAAGTTAAAGTCTGAATACAAAAGGGGAGAGCTGTTAAAATAAGATCTCCCTCTTGTGCCTTTTGGGTATTCCTGTACCATAGCTGCTGTCCTTGTCTAAAACATTTTCTGTGAAAGATGAGACAAACGAGGCAATAGCAAAAGGAAGCTTGGAACGCTGGGAGAAATAAACAGCCTGGCTCTGCAAGATATAGCTATTGATATTCCTGAGCAAGCCAGAAGAAGGTCGTCATGGTGAATGAGTCAGCATATATCAAAACCTACAACATATTGCTTGGCTCTCTTTGTTTCAATGTAATTGTCCAGTCACTAACATCGGGGAATTCATGATATTTAAAACACTGACGCCTCAGAGGCTTGGCAAGCGGTTATAGAATCTTTACTTTCAGTAATAAGACATTTGAAATAACTCTGAATATTTGTCAGGTCACCAACTGTCCTTGAAACATTTGAACATTTTGTACACTGACTGTACATCTTGCAGCACAGCTTGATACATAGAGAACTGAGATAACACTAGTGCATGATTGCTTATATCACCTTTTATATATTCCATTGCATTATTTTATTGTTCTGCCCCAATTTCTAATTGCAAATATCAACTTCTGTGTGTGATATTCATCAGTTTTTGAAGACAGGGTTGTGCACCATTCAGAACTAAATTTAAAAAAATTAATTTGTAATTTTGAAATCAGGTAACAAACAGGACACAAAATAGAAATTAAAATTTGTCTGCGAGCAAATAGGTTTCAAAATGAAATGCAAAGAAATTTTGATCTGAAGTTTATATATCGATCACAGGCCTTAGAGACAGAGAGTGATCACTATTTAATATATGTTCACATTCATACATACACATTTATGAAACATGATAAAATGTGAAATTAAAAATAAATGTACTTGTGCATAACCTGTGTTCTCAATTAAGAATTGTGCACATTTGTGTATGAAGCTGAAAAAAAAAATTACACATGCAAAAAAACTTGAATTCAAACAACAGTGCCTTAGTAAAAACAAAAGTTAGAGAATTTTATTTGACGCCAAATAGATGCTTGCTAACAAAAGTTGTATTGGCCAGATGGAGTAACCATAGCAACAGTAGGCTACTTGAACACATTCTGTTCAAATCACTATGTGAAGGTACACTGACAAAAACAAACTGTCATACTTCATTATACCTTTATTTATCACAAAAACACTTTAATGCCTAAGCCTTAAACTTGAGTTTAGACAAAAAGTCATCAAGATGCATTTTCATTATGCTAACTATGCTTGGTAAAAGGCAAAAGGTAATTTAGGCTGCCTGAGACAAATTTTAATAGATTGCGCATCAACAATAAACTCTAGAAATGCACTTCACCACTGTGTAATTTCCACTCAGATTCATACTATTTATTCAATACAGAGTCAATACACACACTTGTTCTTTTCAGTGGCTTTCATAATTTCACAAGGTGCTAAAAACAACTCATTATCAATCAAACATTAGAAATACAGTCCTGTCTCGAAAAGTACACACTCTACCCTTCTCACCATTATAATGGAGAACATGGGGATTTTTGGATCAAATGCTTGTGAGATGTTTGTGCATTGATGTGGTTTCAGTGGCCTCAATGGTTGAGAGAACAAACCCTAAACACTATAAATGTCATATTAACACTGGATTAATGGACTTGGAGGAGAGCGGCTGCAGAATCACACCCTCATTGAGACTCTGCATAACTCTGAATCAGATTGTAAGCAAATAATCAGGTCAAGGTCCTATCCCTCTGCAATTACCAGACGCCTCAGATTGATGAATACCTGAACGCCTTGAACAGAATAGATAAACGCTATTCTTCTGGATCAGATAAAGTAGAGCAACACAGAAAAGGCCCTCTATTCAGACTTTATAAGGATTCTGGATTGATCATTTAGTCCCACTTGATATTAGGTGGCCTTAACTACTATGTACTTACATAAAAAATAACTACAATGTACTTATTGTGTTCATATTGTATTGCAAAACACTTTTTCTGCTATTGAGGTGGGATACAGGTAAGGTTAGGGACAGGTTTGGTGGTATGGGTAGGTTAAAGGTGAGTTAAGGTGTAAGGAATGGGTCAACAGTCTAATTATAAATGTAATAACAGAAATTAATTACAGATGTAATTGCATGCAGGTATTTAAAAATATAAGTACAATGTAAAAACATGTATGTACACAATAAACGCATTGTGTCAAATGAGTAATTTAAATGTAAGTACATAGTAGTTAAGGCCACTTAATATAAAGTGGGACCGAACATTTTATACTATTTACAATAAAATGGGTGTGCTGTGACCAAATTTGTTAACTAACTGTTTGTGAAGTTTGACAATTTTAAGCAATTATACCCATTTACAATTGACATTTAAAAGTCTTTCTCTTCAAGGCACCAGACCAAAAATGCTAATGACTAATCCTGCATTACACAGATTTTTGTCCAATCAAACACCCTCTCAGAATGCTCCGCCCCCTACTACCACCTGCAACTGACTTGCATGTACCAAGTCATGGTTAACTGCTGAAAAATAATTAAAAACATCATGAAAACACTAATCAATACATTAAAGAAAACAAGGACATCAATCGTTAACAGTAATTACAACATAAATGCGTTTAGAAGTTTTCTAGTTACACTTCAAAAAAGACTAATTTTGAACATCATGAATTTTCATGTTGTTTTTTTTAGATAAAATATACACAGAACAGAATTAGCTATATACTGATATGTATATATCTTTTAATATTATATTATATATATATATATTATATATATATATAGACCATATGGTGTTTAACAATTGTTTATTGAACTACTGCATAAAATCAGTTCACGTTTGAGAGGTTTGTGTACAGATATTCGGGGGAAAACAGCACTCTTGTTCATGTGATATTGTTAAACTATATCATATGATATAAATATAAGACAAAAACCCATTGGGTATTTTCTGCCTTTATCTCGATTTTTAGGAGGATAATAACTGAATTCTAACAGACTACATCACATCATCCTGCATAAGCAGACTACAGGTCTGGGCCCGGGCAGGAACATTAATTGCATTAAAAATTATTTTTCCATAATTAATTGCAAATTAATTAGTTAAACCAACAGCCCTAATATACATATTAAGTTAAATTAAGCATAAATATAAATACATTTGGTGCTGGACTAGCTGGTGGACCAACAAATCCATGCATTCCAACTAAATGTAATACTGCACATTAATTTCTGGTTAAACTAGATGAGAAGCCTTGAGTTGACCAGCTACCCTGTTCTTTTCAGCAGGCCAAACAGCACAGCTTCACCTTAATGGTGTCGGCAAGATAAAGTGAGTCCAATCCTGTGAATCGACAAATGACGTGACCTGCATGGAGCGCAATTGTCCTTGACCTTGGCTTATTGGCTCAACGCATGCTTCAATTTGTCTTGCCAAATGGCTTTTTTTCAAGGCTGCTGGGAGAAAATGATGAAAGAGGAGGGCAAATACCAAGCTGCTTAACCAACACTGTGCATTTGAATAATGTATTCTGATGAGACTCACTCGAGAGCTTTTCAAGTGTCGCTCTGACCCGTCCATAGCATTCTCATGAGCGTCATGCTGGGAATGGGATTGTCCTCGAATGAGTTTTCATAGATCTCACGATTAACTGAATGCAAACAAATTCCATCACACACAGGCAGAGGCTGGGAGGGACGTAGGCGAGCCCGAATTTGAATAATGATGTTAGTTATCTTGGGAATCAGAATGGCTGCGAGATCGATGGCTGACTTCTGGGAGTCACAGTGGAGGATGATATGTTTGCACAGAATAAGAAAAGGCATATTTAGACGGCTAATACTTTACAATGCCAAGTCAAGTGCCAGAGATCAACAGAGGAGAATTTGAGGGCTTCGATTTTTCTCATTTATAGCTCATGAAACATACCTAGTTCTTGGTCCAAGTATCAAGATATGTTTCCAGTGCTTCTCCTGAAACCTCTTAGAGGAAATAAAAAAGACAATTGTTGACATACAAAAGAAGAAAAGAGCTTTAAAAACAATTGAAAAAACTAAGCTCAGGTTATTTGGTCTTTGACAAATATAATAAGAAATATTTGAACATATTGAAATCTCTGGATTTTGGTTTCAGAGGTAGTCAGAGCAAATTATGAGACTTTATTAAGACCTTCTTCCTACCTATTAGCAAATCAGGACTACTTGGTGAACATTGTCACCTAATTAATATTCATGAGCCAGACTGATAAGGCTTATAATGCTTCCTTTCCCGAACCCTTCTCAAAAGAGATGACTTTGTAATGTTTTACAATACAAATATCTAAAGACTTTTGTTCAGATAGATTAAATTACTTAAGGTATTAAGTCTTGCTTTCTGGAAAAATGATCAAAATCGAGTACGTTTATACTTAAAGGGGTCATATGACATTGCTAAAAAAGAACATTATTTTGTGTATTTGGTGTAATGCATGTAATGTAATGTGTTTTGCGGTTTAAGGTAAAAAAAAAACCATTATTTTCACATACGTACATTATTGATTTCTTCTCTATGACCCACCTTTTTGTTGTGTGTCTGAAACACGTCGATTTTTACAAAGCTCATCGTTCTGAAAAGCGAGGTGTGCTCTAATTGGCCAGCTATCTAGTGTGTTGTGATTGGCCGAATTCCTCAAGCGTGTGATGGAAATGTTACACCCCTTACCATACTGTGATGCCGTGGCCCGGCGCGATGAGACAAAACCAATAAAACCCATTATAAACGAGGCATTTGTTGTATCCAGTGGGGACATAATTACTGATTATAATGACTTGTACTGTCTTTTTACGCATTGCGTTGCATCGCGCCACGTAAACACAAAACCATGTCTGTCGGCCTTTCGTGGATTTCGGAGAAGAGAAGAAAAAGAGAAACGACTAAAAACAAGCGCTACTCTACACTGCTCAAAACTTGCGTTTGAATCGTCAGTGGCAAATTCTTTAAACATGAAAATGTACTTACAGGCTGTGAGTCAGCATTGTTTGTCAGGCATTCATAGGGAAGTATACGCGGCAGCTTCTGCGCGCAGAAGTGTTGGTGATGAAAAAGGGGGGTGAGAACTGAATTCACCGGAACACGGCATTGTAGGCTACTCTCCCAGGAAAAAGTCCTCGTCCTCCATAAAATGCGCTGCACACATCTTAATATTTGGTTTGAACTTTTCTGGAAAAGTGTTTGTAAATACAAACGTAACCACTGATTTCTAAGTCGTGTCCGCTTTTGGTAAAGACCAAACCCAAAGTAGTTCATGCTTTCACAACGAAACACACAGCGTCTCCACGACATGGCGGCGGCGGCAACAATACTACAGTGAGAATCAAAGTTACGCTTTCTTTCTTTGCGTGAACATTTGGGCGTTGGTATGCAAATCGTCCCACACAGTGACATAGACATGTGGGGGCGTGTTTAAACGAGGCGTTTTAGGAGGGCGTGGATGCGTCTTAAAATTTTAGGAAAGAATATCCTTTGGGTTTGCTGACTTTAGTCTTTTGCAATCGTTAGGGATCTATCTATGCGCGAACAGATTTGTGTTTAACACTCCAAAGAGAAAGGAAAACTTGAAATCACATCATATGACCCCTTTAAAACAAGAAAAAAAAGTCTGCTACAGGAAAAATAAACTCAATTCAAAAGTAAAACTATTTTGATCACATTGTTAGCTACTTCATTTGCTCCACATTTAATACCATTGCTGAAACAATGTATGTTCAGTTGTTAATGTTTGTATGTGTATGTGTTTTTCCTGGATTCACAGAGAGTAGAAGCAAGAATCTAGTCTTTTTCCTTTAATATTAGCACCATGCTGTTGGTTTCTTGAGGGCTCAAGTAATTCTGTCCTAATGGCAAATCATTGAGTCTGACCTTTCTCTGTGGCCTTTATCTGTGTCAGTCAGTGGACCTTAAGCCTGACCTTAGTCAACCTATTTTGACATTTACCAGGCCCAGTAATGAGCTATCAGTCACTCTTACCTAATACTGACATGTAACAAGCAGAGCTAGTGTAATATAGCAGTTAACTTAACTGAAACTCCTTCTATGATAAAAAAGCAATTTCCCCTGTACAAATGTTCATTATTTAAAAACCACAGGTTATTAATACATACCATTATGATCTATGGTAAAAATAAGAGCTTCAAAAGCCAGAAACCAGCAGTGAAAACAACAGCATGGCCTCCAGTCATGAGGAAAATATGACTTTAGCAACACCAATCAGACGCAGAGCATAGTGCTGGCACTACTGCTGCTACAGCATGCAAACCTGCATAAAGTTACACTTAAAAGTAAACATTTAAACTCAATGAAAGCAAGAAAGATCATAAACGAGACCTCTTCGATTTCTCAAATAAATAATAGCTCTGTCCCAATTCAGAGACTGCATCCTTTGAAGGCTGCATTCGAAGACTGAATGTGTCACAGCTGCACGATGAAGGCTGTTCCATTTTGAAAGCTCTTACAAATGCGGTCTTGAAATTCAACCTTTGTTTCCCAGGCCATGAAGGATACAATAAATGCTCTAGGACTATCGAATGAGTCAATGATCACCAGTTGTCGAAGGGGATTTTTTTTTTTTTTTTTTTTTTTTTTTTTTTTTTTTTTTTGTTGTTTTTTTTGGAGAGAGAGAAAATGCCAGATTAAACTTCTAAATAAAAGCATTGGGTTTCAATACACTTTTTTAATGAGAGAAGAAGAAGAGGAAACAGAAAACAACAACAACAACAACAACACATTTTTGACATACTGGTCTTACTTAAGAGCTATGTATAGATTAAATGTTCTTTATGTACATAAGGGACCAATCAAATTTAAAGGCCTTCCTTCCTTTCGAAAAAAACAGTTACCCTTTGAAGTCTGTTATCTCTTGAGACGCCCGCATGAGCAAGCTAATATCCCAAATACTGTATCAGCAATGAAATTTAATATAAATGTATTTATTCTATAAGGACTTGTTCTAAGACCATATTATCAGAGTAATATTCGATGTCATTCGATAGCATTATATTACATTTATGCAAGCAAAAACAGGAAGGAAATAGTTCAAAAAGTACAGCAAAAGTATCATTTTATACTTTTTATTTACTTTTTTAAATTTCTCCTCCTGGAGCTTTAGAAGAAGCATTTGAGACGAACTTGGTACCTCAAACATAACTGAGAGCTCAAGCAATTCTAATGAGCCGTGAAAGGGCACCGTGAAGCAATAAAACTATCCTTTTGATGGCGCTATGATGTACATGCTATTTTGTTTTTACTTAAATGTATTGAATTAATGAAAAATGAACACACCAGTAGTTTTATTTGAGCATAGTTGAAGTACAGAGTGACATAAAATGTGTCGCTGGGCATTTAACACCACCCTGTAGGTTGCCCCTGTTGCCTTTTAGTATAAAACAACCTAATTAAAAGCTACTCTAAAATATCATGGAGGTATATTTTACAGCACACATATGCAAGTACAAAAGATGTACTGCAGATGAAGTGCAGGCACACAGTGCAATGCACAGATATGTGTTAATTTGCACATCTGAATCTATTTTCACAGTGTGTTAGGTGACGGCGCACCACACTAGAAGATGCAATCACACATGAATACTCTACCCTATTAACACTTTACCAGCAGCAGAAATAAGAAGTCTGAAAAGAAAGTTAAAAAACCAATTTAAACATTCCAGAAGTCTTAATACTAATTAACCGGCCCAAAGAAAAGTCCTAATTGTGTGAGACAAGGACAATTAAGAGAGCACACAATGCAAACATGCAGCATGCAATTTGTAAGTGAGTCCGGTCCAGTTGCTGGTTAGTTGAATGCTAATGTGTAAATGTATTAGAGTAGGTGTTAATATCCAGCTCCATCTCTGTGAGCCTGCCAGAGAAGCATTTTTAATTGGCTGCCGAATCCACAATTAGGGGCATGTGTAGCAGCACCTGATATGCAAATGAAATGAGACATATCTCATTATAGTTCATTTGCATGGGTTTCTTTAAATTATAGAGTAAATAGGTGAGTTAGATACCTTAATTACACAGAGTAGGCTGGGTTATTATAAAAAAAAAAATTCAAATTCTTGTTTTGTTCACAGGTGTGGAGAAACATCAAAATGCTCTCAGAAGATGCTGTGAAACGTGTTGCTTGCTACAAAATAATCAAAGCTCTTTTAATCATATATATACTTTAATTTCATGTAAAATGCACATAACATTCAGTGCCAACGCTCATTTATCAGAGACTTCTATCATCTGTTCAGTGGTATTTATAGCTACATTTAGCTATAGTTAGGTAATTAACACAAACAAGTGTTACATTTACAGTTCATCATTTTGCATTTAATCATTATCAAACAAGGAAAAACAAGTGTGCAGACTTAAAAATCTATATCTATATCTATCTATTATCTATCTATCTATCTATCTATCTATCTATCTATCAGCCCAATTTATGCTTTATGCTTTTGGATTAGATGCCTTTTTTCCGTTTCTTCAGTTAAACCCTTAAAGCAGTGCTTTGTTTGACTGCCATATACATTTTAATACACGAGCTCAGCTTGCCTGAAAAAAATAGTCTCATGAAAATGTTCAAGGTCACAAATGACCGAAACATGAAAGGAAACAGCATAATTAAACAGCTCCACAAGCATTTGGCGTATCCAAGGCAACATATCGACATCCTACGTGCTTTAGTAAATAAGAATGTGGGTGCCATCTCATAATTTTCTCTATTAAATCTTTGGCATTTGCAAAGTCGGCCAAGATGAGTTTAGGTGATGAATCACTTTAGTTCCTAAACATCAATGTGTAGGATCCATTCTTACAACCTCCTTGTGAGAGAAGAAATTTAATTTCAAGACCTAGAGACTCTAGAATGTTAGTTTTTTTTTCTCCCCATTAATCTTGTTCTGCACTCTTTTCAGGGTTTATATCCTCCATCATTTATCTGAGTAGACCAGCAAAAAAGGAAAACTATTTTTAAACCTTTGAATTTAAAAATAATCACCTATGAAATATTCCCTCATGCCTTTAGACACCGGAACAGAGGACACTAGGCAGGAGGTGTCATTGAGATCCTTGGTAATTGGTATGCAAGGTTACCACACTAGATTCTATTACACAAGTTTGTCATAGACCCTTGAAAGAATCTTCAAAGTTACAAGAACATAAGCTCTTCTGATCAGTCTTCCATTACAGAGACAAAGTAGCATCCCTGAATCCTTCAGCTGAAGATTAAATATCCCATGGACTCCAGTCCCCAAAAGCAATCCTCTCTCCTCTTCCTTCCTTCTCATTTCCCTATGCTGAGCCTTTACACATGACACGGCATCTGTGGTCAAGGGCAATCATTGGGCAATGATGGCAGCACTTTGAATTTCGTTCGAATAATTTTTTCGCCCCAGGTTAAGATTTTGTGGAGTGGGTTCTGTCTGTTTCTCAGAACTGAGGGACGGGGTGCTCTTGCCTTCCTGCCATAACTCTGTACCCAGCAAGATGAAAGTAATAGAGTGTGAGAGAGGCAGCTGCAGTCGTACACGATTTCTGGCAGCCCACCAAGATCAGCATGCTGAGCTGCCCAGGACTGCAGTACTTCCAGCACGCACGACTAAAGGTGGAGGATCTGCACGAGAGAAGAGAGGCTGCAAATATGATTTAGAAGAAGAGAAAGTGAGTGATACCTTGAAGCGAATTTAGATGGCATAGAAAGAATGATAGAATGATAGAATGATAGACAGACAGAGGACGTTGGTACGGGGGGTAACGGTTGGCCACTGGCCCAATGGGATGCTGGAGTGAAAAGATTTATGGAATGACATCATGATAGAACGATAAATAAATAGAACGACAATGATAGAACGATAGATAGAACAACAAAACGATAGATAGATAGATAATAGATAGATAGATAGATAAATAGATAGCAACAAAACTGAGATCCTTTTTCTTCTGTTTCCTTACACAGATTGTTGTGTATCATGAATTAACGGCCACAATGGCTGCCTACATCTCTGCAGACAGGACACAGCTAGGCGACCCTGGTTAAAAGGCCCCCCCACCAGACCGGTGATGGATCAGTCCAGCCCTGCACAATCAGTCCTATTTCCTGGTCCTTCACTCGCTGGTTGTGTGACTTAGGGAAGGATTTAACGAGCGGCAGAGAATGGGTGATAAAAGGCTTTCGTGATAGCACTCCTGACACCTTCTCCTATCCATTCTTGGGAGATTTAGGAGTTACACCTCACTTCCTTTAACCCAGTCCCAAAGAAAAAAAATTCCACCTCTCATTAGAGCATGGAATACTGGCCCAATCCTTTCATTTTGGCTCCAGGCTTTTGCACAGTTCTTAGTTTACTCGACCTCTCCCGAAAGACACATATATCACACCGGTGAAGCTGATTGCTCACTGCCCTTCTCTTTTTGGTTTCCTCAATACTGGGAATTGGGAGGGTATATATAGTAAGCAAAAAAGGGAAGATAACCTGTCCAACAGAATCTGCTAGAATTCAGGAGCACATAAAACTTTTTATGATCAAAGACATCGTTATTATGGAGTTACGGAGACAATCAAGGACAGGATGCTAAGTTTTTAAAAAATCTGCTCATAAAGTTAATTGGATTTTTTTCAAGGTTGAAGCACCTTCACCATAAATCATCATTTAATTGGGATGGATTAAATACATCACATGAGACACGTGATTACCGGTAACCTATGGAGAGTAGTGGAGAGGTCGTGCCCTCTCTGCTGTGTGGCACTGTGGAAGAGACAGTGTTTGTGGGTGTCCCGTGTGGTATCTGATCTGTCGGTGGACATTAATGTCTTCGCAGGGAGCAGGGTGTGCCGCTGGGCTCTCGCTGTTTAGCAGGTGCAAGATAAAGACAGATGGAGCAAGAAAGGAACACAGAGTCCTTGAGTTTGCGCTCTCTCCATGTGCCCGGGCTCCACGGGGGACTTGGTCACCCCTCTCACAGTCCTTCAGTGTGCAGATGACCTTCACACACCCAGGCACAGAGAGAAAAATAACCTTGAAAAGTGTAGTGGGATACATTTATGCACAATAAGAGTAGAAAACACAATATATTATTATTTTTGTTCAGTGAGAAAATTGGTTCATAATTACTTGAGTAGGAATGTCTGTTTTCGAATAATTTAGTGAATTAAAAACTTTACACATAAGAGGTACTCTATTGTAAACTGTATTACTTTCTCTGTTAAAAGATGTGATTTTTCATAACAAATAAATATACGTCTTATAATATACTTTTTACCACTTTATTAACACTTAAGACTAAAAATAATAATCTTCAAAAATAATCACCAGTCACTGGTAAAACATCTTTAATGACAGGG
This sequence comes from Sinocyclocheilus anophthalmus, assembly GCA_018155175.1. Lineage (NCBI taxonomy): Eukaryota > Metazoa > Chordata > Actinopteri > Cypriniformes > Cyprinidae > Sinocyclocheilus > Sinocyclocheilus anophthalmus. The sequence continues at coordinate 686,517 of JADLZN010009975.1, forward strand.
TGTGTATTTGTGTGTGTGTGTGTGTACTTGTTTTGCTACATTGTGGGGACCAAATGTCCCCACAATGATAGTAAAACCTGAAATTTTTGACATTGTGGGGACCGGCCTGTGGTTCCCACGAGGCGAACATTTTTTTAACAAAATAGTAAATGATGTTTATCTGAAAGTGTAACAATGCAAACAGGTTTTCTTTAAGGGGTAGGTTTAGGGTTAGGGGATAGAAAATATCGTTTGGTCAGTACAAAAGTAATAGAAGTCTAAGGAAAGTCCCCACAACTCACGGAAACAAACGTGTGTGTGTGTGGTGTGTGTGTAAACACACACTAGGAAGATAACAAAGATAGATCGATTAGATGATTAGATATAGAAGCTAGTAAGAAGACGATGATAGATAGATAGATAGATAGATAGATAGATAGATAGATAGATAGATAGATAGATAGATAGATACATAGATACATAGATAGATAGTGGCCATAAAAAGACTGGCCGCTAATATGTAGCTGCACAAATATATCTACTGTGGTATAAACGGTTTAGCAAATGGTTTAGCAAATTCTCCACCAGCTGACACATTTCAAATATCACACGACACATACCGCACGGCCCTACGGCTATGTTTTACTTTTCTACACAGGCACTCGGGTAAAGAGTGGCACATTTTGTTCTCATCTACCCACACTTCCTCTAACAGTAAGGACACGTAGACACACACTGACAACCACACAAAGGTATGAGGATATGCCACCTGTCAAGTATACCATCTCCATCACTTTTTCCGCTACAACAGACACATACTTACGCAAACACGCTCTTTTTTATGTAACACAGTCCATTTCCAGCCCATGTGACTGTACCATTTTCCAAATTCAAGCATCACTTAGGCATCTTTCAGTGCCTCCCGGCCGACAGACGTTCAATGACACATAGGGAAGTTTCATAGGGAAGTCGTGGCCTAATGGTTAGAGAGTCGGACTCGTAACCCAAAGGTTGCGGGTTTGAGTCTAGTACCGGCAGGGATTGTAGGTGGGGTGGAGTGAAAGTAACAGCGGCTCTCTTCCACATTCAATACCAGACTGAGGTGCCGCTTGAGCAAGGCACCGAACCCCAAATGCTAATCCTGGGGCGCCGAGCTAAGGGGCTGCCCATGCTCTGGGTGTGGGTCACGGTGGGTGTGGTCCCCTCTGCTTGTGTGTGCACTTTAGGATTGGGTTAAGCAGGACTAATTCCTAGTATGGGTCACCATACTTGGCCACATGTCACGTCACTTATAGAGGAGACCCTTGAACAGTGTAGCTTTAGCGTGGTTAGCTGCTTGTTATGAAGAGATCTACTTCAGGGACTCTGGTCTGGTCTGCATGAGTGGTGCGCAGAGATAGCGCTATGGTTTTTTTTTTTTTAATGCACGAGACGCGTAAAGAATATTTTAAAGAATTTGTGTGTCATGTGGCGACTTTGTCATGATCAGATGAGCTAATTAGCCTCAGGAGCGCCGATTAACAGCGCGTGCTGCAGAGGAGCTGAGACAAGAACCAGTGCCAAGCCAGTGAAAACAGCGCTAATTAAAAACAGACAATGGAAAACACTAGAGTTCAAACGAGAGAAGAGAGCGACGGCTTTCGCCTGTGATCTTCAAAAACTTTGGGGGGAAAATGGTTAATATTAATTGGACTGGAAGTTGAATGGATGTAGTTATGTATCTTTGAAACAAGTTTTTCCTTCAAAATTCTTTAGAGCATATGGTCCAACCAAGGTTATTATTCGTGTTTGAGTTTATTTTTCATTTGTATTTAGATTCAGTTCAGTCTTAAAATACATTCCCAATGGAAATAATCAAGTCTTAAAGGCCCATCACACCAAAAATTATGACTATAAAGATAATCATATCAATAACTACTGTATATTAGCGTCCACTCCAACAACCGAGGATGGATTCTGTGGAAGGCCATTTCTGCATGGGAATGAATGAATGAATGAATGAATAAGTTGTAAGCACCATTTACCTTACAATTCTAACTTCATATTTTGCAATTATGAGAAAAAAAGTGAGATATAAACTAACAATTCAGAGAAAAAAGGTCAGAAAGAAAATATATATATATATATTTACATCTAAAGATATATACATATCAAAGGTCTGAGTTTGAAAATTCTAACTTGTTTCATGGAATTCTGAAATTACATTTTGAAAAATAAATTCTGCCATGGAATTAAAAATGTAAAAGGTTATTACTAAGAACGTTATAACTTTAAAAAAAAAAAAGTCTGAATTGTGAGATAAAATGTCACATACCTTTATTTTTAATCACATGGTGGAGACAAGCTTCCATAAAATTCTGACTGGCTGTTAATGATTTATTGTTCATCAGCTGAAAGAAAATCTTTCTGAAAGTGACCCACCAATATCGTATCTCTGTGTCATTAGTGGTACTGTATAGTCATGATGTGGACTTCACTATTATCACAGAATGAGAATGATTATAAAAATTTATAGTTATTTTTATCCTTGGTGTGAATGGGCTTTTACTCTGGAGTTTTTACCTGTTGAATATCCTCTTGCACTTAGAAATGTGTCACATTACAAAAGTAAAAATGGGTTACACATACTGATTTAAATGCCAAACTTTCTTAAAAAGATAAAATATTTATAATATAACCACAGAATTTACAAAAATGTCTTTTAAGTGAGTGCCATGCAAAATTCAAACCACAAATATCATGTGTTACTTTATTCTCTCCTACACTAAAATGATACCAAAACAGCGCATTCTGAGCAATTCAAAAGAGCGATTTCGAAGCAAAATATACTTTGCAGTGAAGCACTATTTGTACTTTCAAGACGTTCACCTACTGCAGCCAAAGATATTCTCTGTGAATACATACCAGCTATTCTCATTTCAAAACTCGAGTTTGCTAAAGCTGTTCCGTACAGGGATATACTCTGCACTTGACTGGTAATTCAGGATGACAGCTCTACACAATTTCTCGGTTTCAGCAAGTTTTCGGTTATGTCAGCTAATCCTTTCTATGGATGCCCTAGTGGGTAGTTTCAGTTCAGTTACCACCGAGTCAGTTTTCATAGGTTGATCCAACCCTAAAATTAAAACGCCAAATCAACTGTTCTGAAATCAATGGATTTAAAAAAGATGGAGACAAATGTTTCCCATTTTGCACAGACTCATTCTGTCTTCTCAGAAGTCAATTTGAGAGCAGTAGTAAGCCTACAGTCCTTATGGGCATGCTTTGTTCAAGCTCATAAAGTTGTACAATTCTGCCTCTTATTAACCTATTGATTGTGCTAAAGCTGAATGGCTGGCTCCAGTGTGATACGAGTGCGGATAATTGTTTCATTTCATTGGAATTACAGAAAAACTGAAGTGAGTCACACTGAAAAGTCAGTCAGTTTGTGATATAAATTTATGTTCTGACCTCACATCATGCAGCAAAATTTAAAATCAACCAATGCCATTTACAGTACATTTCACTTTCAAAAACAGGATAATCTGAAAACAGAACGTAAGGCTGAACTTGGATTTATCAAAAATTAATTGAAACAAAAAAGTGGGCATCCTATAACAGATAGAGTTGAATTTGCAGTTGATTGCAGAGCCTTTTTGACCGAAAAACCGAAAAGGGTTTGCATGTGCTATTAGCCTGTTGTGGCCTGGTAAAAAATAAAAAATAAAAATAAGAATACATAAATAAATAAATAAAATAAAAAGTGAATTGGTTAACAGCAAGTTCCCTTACTATACACAGAATGGTACAGATTTTGGAAGTAAAAACGAACAGTCATCTTATGATTTACAGAGAAAAACCATAAACTGCCATTTCCACAATTTACATTTGATGGTATTCTGTTTACATAAATTATGTTTCTTGATAGTTTTTGCATTTAATTATATACATTTACTTTTTATGTTTCATCTTTTGTTGTTAAATGTATGCTTTCTGCATAATTTTAGTGTCACGTGATGAACTAATCATGTGTCTCTTTTATTATGTACTGTATTTTTATATCAGTACATCATTATATATATACAGTATATTAGTACAAAATAAATGATATTACTTTAGCTAGAATATTAACACTATATCAGTAGAACTGTTATATTGTAAATTTGAGTTTGAGTTCTGTAAAACCTAAACTGTTGCTATACCATATTTTTACGTAAATTTCACGGGTTTATTTTCTACAGTAAAACATCAAAAACTAATTATGAAGAAAGATGAATTGTAGACCAGCAATGTTTTTGTGACTTTAACTTACTTGCTATCTAGTTATTAGCAGCTTTCGATAAGACTCTTGCTGGCACTAACCATAAACTGGGTCTCTCATGAATACCTATCAAAAAGCAGATGACTATATGCTCAGCAACCCTCTCCAGAGTAAAGATAAGCTTGGTCCTCCTAACCCTCATGTACATATGATGTGAACGAACAGCCCAGGTTGATGAAAGAGAAGTGAATCGTCAGATCTGAAGGCTAAAGTCTTTGCATGTCTCTGCTGTCAGAGAGACCCAGCACTCATTAAAATCAATTGCTAGAGAGCAGTAAATGCGAGACCATGTGTCACGCAGGTTGAACGCAGACCTCATGGACCGGTGGAATGGCAGTGTGCCGCTCCTCAACTGCTGATCCAGGGAGAACAAAACTCCTGGACTGAAAACAGAACCCTTCATGCATTTACATGCCGTTCTGTCTCCCAGCACAAACTGACGTGACATGAATACATATTGCATGAACTTGGATAACTTCTGTTCTGCTATGTCAGCCTACAGTAACTCAGACACAAAGGTGGCAGTGGGACAAAAATAATAGTTTTGAATGTGGCTAGATTTGTACTATTATTTGAGTATTATTGACCGCAAGATTGGTGATACAAAAAAATAACTGGAAGCGAAAGTGTGTTTACAGCCTGACACAACTGCATTTTTCTCTATGCTACTTCATAGAATGTCACCTACAGTATAATATTATATATATATATATATAATATAGATATATACGTGTGTGTGTGTATTTTGTATATTGTACTTTAGGCTTAAGTAAATGTCTATAAAATTAATGGTTAATGTCCTGGCAGAAAATTACCAGTCCCTTTTCTGTTTCTTCTATGGATTTTTTTCTTACACTGTAGAGCACGGCATTAGCAATGGCACAGTAATGTGTATAAAAATGTGTAACACAAATGGAATTTTAGTTGCTTCAGATAAATGTATTGGTAAAATATGTTTTAAAATCGAACCTCTTACAGTATCATCAGATCTTTTACATTTGGCAGACACTTTTATCCAGTTTCTGCAGGTTTATGTCTCGTATAAGCAATGTTTCAAAGGTTTTAAAATATAACTTCCATAGAAAAAAAGATCCCATTACTTTCATAATATCTTTTACTAAAACTTTTTTAAATGCCCTGAGACGAAGTTTTATGTACTGCTATTCACACCCCAAAAAAATAAAAAATACATAAAATATACTTATCAGTATATTTGGTTGCTTTAATGCAATGTCTAAAGATTCTTAAATCAAGATATATTTACTTGAGAGGCAAAATGGCATTAAATAGGAAGTCTTGGTTTTCTGAGAATTATCAAGTGAATTGAGTTTTATGAATTACACAAAAAAATCTGCCAGTGGGCTCAGAAAAATCGACTTAATTCAAAGGGAAAACAAGTTTTCATTCCCCATTGACAAAAGTTTGTTCTTGTTTTAAGCATGAACACAGTTCATTTTGTTCAGTTTTATGACTTATGACTTCATGATTTGTTCAAAACTTCAAGACTTCATATGTTTAATTTGCATCTCAAGTATCTTGCATCTTGATGTATCAAGTATAATGTATCTTGACTCAAGGAGGTTTAGATTTTTGTATTGGAAAACTAAAACTACTGAGTGCATAAAACACTTGATGCCATGAATTTAAGACTTTATGCTCTGATTTAATATAATTATATCATGTCACAAACAACATTTAGATCTGAAAGCTCATTGTTACTGAAGGGCCATATTTCTGCTTTACATTTGTGTTAATTCATCAAATGAATTACCAATGAAGAAAGCTATAACATGAGCAATTCGGTGGACATGGATCTTTTTGCACTTGTTTAAATCCTGTTAGTGCACTAATTCTATATACATTATAAAAAATCTGTTATACTTTACATTTGTTAGTCACTTTGGGAAAAAACATTTGAATATAAATGAATATGTACAGTAAGTGGCGCAATGCAAAGTTGTTAATTAACACTGAAACATATTCAAATTAATGCATATGCAGATTCGTTTTTTTCTAAACTTACAACACAATATCATGACAATGAATGTTCATCTTATGCAAAATCAATGCATTATTTCCACTATTTTCCCTGATTTAATGCTATGTTCAGTGTCAGTGTCTGTATATTATAGGATCGTATTAGCTGGCTGCTCTTGAAGGGATACTGTATGTGTGATTTTAAGCACTTGTCTTTTGCTAAATTCAAATTACATACTCATTAACAAAAGTAAGTCTGACACAACCTAACATTGTGTTGCAATAATAAGGTTTGACCAATCAGTGGAAAGATACACGACGTCTCACATAGTCACACTGCGGAGCGCTAGCAGTCTGATGACTGATGAATGTGAGTTGTGGATGCAATCAGAACTTATTATCTGCTTTGTCAAATTCCTGTATTCTCATGGCTCTAATGGAGTCCTTTTGTTACAACGATCTGACCCATTGTCCTTTTCTTGGCAGCTGTCCTACTTGCATGTCTTGCCAACAAAGAGAGCAGTCGTCATTGAGAGTATTTATAAAAGAAACTGGATGACAGTGAGAACTAATTTACCAGATTTTCAGTTCACCTTGTGTTAGAGGTTATCCTCCAAATGTCTTTGGAAGTCCCTTTTTGTGACCAGTATGCAGTCCGTGATTTCCTGTTCCTGATTCTCTCCTTATTTTTTCTCAAAGGGGCGACCAAAGACATGGGGAAAATGCTGGGGGGCGAGGAGGAGAAGGACCCTGATGCCGACAGAAAGGAGGAAGAAAGACAGGAAGCCCTCAGGCAACAGGAGGAGGAGAGGAAGGCAAAATATGCAAAAATGGAATCGGAGAGGGAATCGGTTCGACAGGGCATCAGGGACAAGGTAAATGTACCGTGAAATAATTATTCACTGTTATAAGGTGTCAAAATGTTTATATGATCACTTATGATAATCTAGGCCAGGGTGATTATCATTAACATTCACTTAAATAACATAAAAAGAAAATTTCAACATATTTTATTTCAGCTAGTTGCCATGGCAGCCTTTCTCATTTTCATTTAGTTTAAGTTGAAGCCTAACAACTAAAACTACAACTCAAACCTAATAAACCAAAAATCTTATAGTATATTTTTATATTAGATTCTTACACAAGTTTAAAAAAATCTAATACAAATACAAACCAAAATTTAAATATAGAAGTAAATATAACAATTAAAATCTAATTACAATATACCAAAAACTATAATACTCCCTCATTGATAAAAAATATAAAACAATTTGAAACTTCAGGTGTTCCAAGATTCTCCAGTGCAAAACGGATTTTCCTACTTAGTAATTTAGTCTGACTTCCAATGCAAAAAAAAAATCTAAAACATTTTGCATCAGATACATTTACTTTGAAGCAGATGACTTCAGATATTAAGTCTTGTTTTCTGAAAAAATTATTAAAATGAAGGGATTCAGCGTAAACAGAAACAACAAACACCACCACACACACACACATATATATATATATATACACATATGATCATATTTAATTTTTCTTTGACAATCACTGAACTAGGCTATTTAGAAAATATTATATTAATGCTGTATAGGAAAAGTAGTGGTTGAATGACATTATAGAATTATACAGACCACATATATACATAAAGTGAAAGTTATTTATGGGGGTTTTCTTTGTTTTTTTCACTCTTGGGGAGGCTGAATGCTGCTTTGTAGCACTTGAGTGGTACGCTGTGTATGGGGATGGACGGGCCCTGGGGCGCACGCTGTGAACCAGAGGGACTGGAAAAATAACAGTCTAGCTCTGGCAAGCATTCCATTACTGTGGAGGCTGTGGAGATTGACTATGCTTCAGTCCCTGCGCTCATACCACCATATGGCTGCTTTTCTGTGTGACAATATGAAGAAGGAAAAAAAAGGGAAAAGGTGTCACGGAAGGAAAGACCCATGGATTATGAAAATGGAAATATTATTCTAATAATAGACGGTGGTATTTAACAACTTAATTACATTGTGTACATTACAATAAACATTATTACAATATGCAATGCTATATTAGTTGATGTAAATTCATTTAGAATTGCCATACGTTGATTAATTAATATTCACTTATATTCATATAGAAATGTAAATGAACTACTGTTTATTAGTTATCTCCATTACATACTGTTTTTAATTCTTTTTAATAGAAATAAGTGTAATTTATTAACATTATGGTATATATGGTTTTATTGATCTATATGACATTTGTTTTGTTAATCTTTTAATAACATTACTGCCAATAATAGCCCTAATTTATTAATGTATACATTAAATAAGTTATAACGTATTACTGCATAATAATAATAATATTAATTAGAGTAAACACACACAGAATAGCTATATAATATTTATAAACATAAAAACAAATATAAAAAACTTAAAATATTATCTAGATATATATATATATATATAGATACTCTATATATAGAATATATTATACATACTACCAGCCCCAATTTTTTTTGAACAGTACATTTTTTAGAAGTTTTTTTAATGTTTTTTAAAAGTCCTCTTCTGCTGCACCATCCTGCATTTATTTGATCCAATTATTGATTGCTGTTTCTTGAACAGCAAATCAGCATATTAGAATGATTTCTGAAGGATCATGAGACATTTTAAAATATATTCAAATAGAAAGCAATTTTAAATAGTAAAAAATATTTCACAATATTATTGCTTCTGTTGTGTTTTGGATCAAATAAATGCAGGCTTGGTGAGCAGAAGAGAATCATTTTAAAACATAAAAAATTACTGTTCAAAAACTTTTGACTAGTAGTGTATATATTTGAGTAAAACAAAAACTCTCTCTTGATAGATAGATAGATAGATAGATAGATAGATAGATAGATAGATAGATAGATAGATAGATAGATAGATAGATAGATAGATAGATAGATAGATAGATAGGTCAAAAATTGTGATTGTTTAAATGACATCAAGAACATTGGCTTCATCCAATGTATTAAAGTCAGAGTTAAAATAATTATTCTGCTTAACAGACTTGCCACATACGAATTTGTCGTGATAATTCACCTTGGGCCGCTGAGTCTCAGAGATTGTATGCATGGCTGCACAAAATGGAGGATGATCTCCTCTCGTGAGCAAACGGAGTTGGAGTAAAACAGATACATGTTTATGCAAAGCCATGTTGAGAGGATGGGAGGCCAAAAAGCCTGTCTTTTTTCCACTAAGCCATCACCCCATGGGTCTAATCCACGACGACTGAACTTCAGGGTTTGCCAAGCACTCTCTTCAAGTAACCCATAAGTATTTCCCAGATTAAGCTGCATTAATAAGATTTCATGCGTACATAAGTGATGGAATTATAGCAAGTAGATGGTTTGAGAAAGCAGAAAATCATTGTTTAGAAGGTCAGCTGCTGATTGCATGAGCTAGTTTGTGACCTCAGTAGACAGAGGCAGAAATCACCCATTGTTTAATCCATTTATTGGCAAAACGTCACAATTATATATGTCTTAGAGCAGCAGAGAGTCTTAAAGAGGATATATGCCTTGCCCTAAACGTCATTCATTCATATAAATCTCCTTCCAACACATTACTATACATCTTCATTCCTCAGGATTTGACTGTGATTCCTGAAGCGATGCAGGAAACAGATCCCATCATATATCTGCAGACTGTATGAGTTAAAACAAGAAATATACATTATACATGTGCACAGGGGCATAGATTACGTGGGGGACATGTCCCCCCCACTTTTAATATCACGTAAATTCGTCCCCCGCACTTTTTCGGGCAAGTGTGTTCGCATAGAGGTTTTCAAGAGCCGGTGGGAATAAATATAGATTTAAATTCAAAGAGACAGGATAGTCTGTGCATGATCTGATGTTTTATTCGGACCCAGAATAAGGCGAGATGAACATCACAGAGCGCTAAACATTCCGTGCAGTGTATGTTTCATTCATACTCGAAGCCGGAGGCGCTCTCGCGCAGAAAGTCATATGAGGAAATTCCTAATATGGACAAAAGAAAACAGAAACGTTGGGAAACATGAAGACATTAAACATACAGTGCGATAAGATATGGTTTATTTGTGTTTGTCAAGTCATCTCCGGGTAATAAATAAAGTATATGAACAATGCAGTGCTATTGACATAGCATTTATTACAGTATAGAAATTATTCTGCCTTATTATGTGATAAAAAAAAACTTTTGTAGTATATAAACAAATCATTATTAGTGGTTATTGTCCAGCAGTTATCTGATTTCTAAGTCAATTAAAAAGCTAGAACTTAGTACAATTAAGTTGCCTATACTACCAGTCAAAAGTTTTTGAACATTAAGATTGTTTCAGTGTTTTAAAGAGACTCTTCTGCTCACCAAGTCTGCATTTTATTTGATCCAAAGTACAGCAAAACATTAACATTTTGAAATATTTTTACTAGCCTATTTAAAATGACTATTTTCTATTTGAATATATTTAAAAAATGTAATTTATCTCTGTGATTCAAAGCTGAATTTTTAGCATCATTACTTCAGTCACACAATCCTTCAGAAATCATTCTAGATATACTGATTTACTGCTCAAAAAACATTTATTATTATGTTGAAAACAGCTGAGTAAATTTTTTTCAGGTTTCTTTAATGAAGAGAAAGTTCAGAAGAATAGCATTTAGGCATATTTGAAATATAAATCTTTTGTAATGTTATAAATGTCTTTGCTGTCACTTTTGATAAATTTAAAGCATCCTTGCTAAATAAGTGTTGATTTCTATCATTTATTTTCCAAAAAAAAAATTTATACTGACTCTAAGCTTTTGAATGATATAGTGTATAACGTTACAAAAGCTTTTTATTTCACATAAATGAAATACAAATCAGCATATTATAATGATTTTCTGAAGCATGTGACACTGAATAATAGAGTAATGATGCTGAAAATTCAGCTTTGATCACAGCAATCATTTTAAAATATATTCAAATAGAAATCAGTTACTTTAAATAGTAAAAATATTTCACAACATTACTGCTTTTGCTGTCCTTTGGATCAAATAAATGCAGGCTTGTGAGCAGAAGAGACTTCTTTAAAAAAAATCATAAAAATCTTACTGTTCAAAAACTTTTACTGTGTGGTTTATATAGATTACGAAATTTTATTTGTATTTATATTGTAAGTAATGGATATATATATACAGTATATATAACATTTCTGTCCCCCTCACTTCTGAAATGATGGCTACGCCCCTGCATGTGCACAACTGTTCAAAAGTTTAAGGTCATTAAGATTAAAAAAAAATAATAATAATTACACGTTTGTTTAGCCAGGATGCATTAAATTGATGCAATGTTGATCAAATTAATGCAATATTGATAATAATTTAAAATGTTTCTTGAGCAGCAAATCAGCACAGAATGATTTCTGAAGGATCATGTGACACTAAAGACTTGAGTAATGATACTGACAATTCAGCTTTGCCAACACAGGAATAAATTACATTTTAAAATTTTTTAAATTGCAATAATAATTCATAACATTGTTGTTTTACTGTATTTTTAATCAGAAAATACAGTCTCGGTGAGCAAAAGAGACAGGTTTCAAAAACATTAAAAAACAAAAAAACATTCATATATCAACAGCATAAGCACAATTTAAATTACTTAATAAATTTGTGGTCTTTCTAATGTAGCTGAAAGGTTAAAACAGAATAGGCAAGAATTAATGAGCCTCAGACCCTTTGGGGGTGAAAAAAAGACGAAATGGACCATTTGTCATCTAAGCACTTCTCTAATGAAGTGGATTTCCTTGCCGATATTTGGCACACCATTCAAAATTAGGGCATTTGCTTGTAAATGAGAAAGTGTCTCAGATCTAAATGAAGCTTCTGTGAATCACTCAGCTAACTGTCAGGTCCAAATGATTACACTGACTTGCCAAGTGGCAGCACGCCAAGGTTTTATGGACATAGTCAACACCATTCCAATTTAAATGTCTCTAAATTAACATCCAGGTCATGAGGCAATCTAGAATTGGGTGTAGCCAAAATTCTCCAATGTTCAAACATTTGTATGCTAATTAAGAGGAAATAGTCCTGCAAGTCATTCATTTAGCAAATTGCCTGTCCTTTCCAGACACCAAAGTGTTCATACATTTTCAGTTTTATGACATTTTGACATCCAGACAATATCAGGGTGGCACACATTGGGTCTACAGTGTAAAAAAATAAAAAATAAAGAAAGAAACCATTTTTTGCTAGGAAAATTCACAAACAATTGCAAAGAAACAGCAAGTAGCATCATATTAAGCAATGCCATATTAATCTCTTATTTCAACTATAGCATTATCCATATCTTAAAATGTAGACAAACATTTTTGGTTTTATAAAAAATTTAAAATTTTTTTAAAAAAATACGCAGAAAACAGGAACTTGGCAATATGGCCAAAATCCTCAACTTTTAATTTTATTTAAAATGTTAGTAATTTTGTTGTGTTTTTGTCGTTACTTTTATTATTATTATTGTTGTTGTTGTGGCCACATATATTTTTTCTTGTTATTTTTAATTTGGTTTTAGATTTAGTTGTAGTTATTTTAGTACATAAAGATACATTTATTATTATTTTTTATTAAATTTTTTTATTTTTTTTATTTCATTTAACAAAAACTATTCTAAGGATTTCGTTTTAGTAAACTGCATACAAATCTTTGCAGAAGAAAAACAACAATGGATATAGAAATGTGCTTATAAAACAACCAAAGGTCACATGTGGAAACACCTAACACACTGTCGTGTATTTTTCAGTACGGTATAAAGAAGAAGGAAGAGAAGGAGGCAGAAGCCCAGGCAGCCATGGAGCAGGCATCAGAAGGCAGTCTGACCCGTCCCAAGAAAGCAATCCCTGCTGGCTGCGGCAATGAAGAAGAGGAGGAGGAAAGCATTGTGGACACCGTCATGAAGTTCCTTCCAGGCCCACTTCAAGATATGTTCAATAAAAAGTAACAGTGTTCCAGACAATTTGTGATAAAACGGGAATCATTCATGTCATGAAATCCACCTCCTCTTTCCCCTTCCCCTCTCTCGCATATGTTCTAAGATCTCTGGACTCAAAATTTGTGCCATAACATCTGTCTTTAACTGCAAAATGTGACATTTTCTGATTAAAACAATGAGGAAAATACAATGTGTGCACTAGAAATGTTACATTGCATACATCATACTCTGTTTAAAGACAAATTTAATGCCTCTGAGTCCGGACCTTAGAGCAAGAATATTCCCTGTGCTTCATTCATTTTGTTTGTACATAGCAATGAAAAAAGCTGTATATGACTACAGATATACATATATATCGATATATATATATATAGATATACTGTATATAGATATAGATATATATATATATCAAACAATGACTATGAGTAAAAGCCATACATTTATCTTGGAGAGATTTCTCCAATCACATCGTATTTTTGATTGTTGCTCTGTTATAGATATTACTGATGAATCCATGTGGTATACTTACAGATATATACTGTATACAGGTTCATTTATCATCCAAACTAGTATACAGTTCCTGCTGCCATCATGAATTGTCACATCATATCTGATTAATATGACTGAAAACTGTAATATAGAAGGGAACGTACGATATCACACATGATCTGGTTGTTTTGCTGGTTGTTTTCCTCTTAAGCATGCTAACAATTTTTCTTTGTTTATCAGTACACTGTATCCCATTTCATTTAGCATTTTTAGCTGAAAGACACTGAAATTTAAGGCAATAACTCTGGTTTTGGATTTTGTTGTCCCACAGACACCAGTGTTGAATAGCTCGATGTTCACATCTTTAGGTAACCAAACTTTAAAGTAAGTCCCTCATTACATTGTCCCACACATTCACATCACACTCTAGTAAACTGGATTTGATTGATTAAAATGGAATCACATGTGTTAGCTCGCCGCCACGAGTGAAACCTTAGCGCTTAGCTTAGCGCTCATCTGGAATTGACTTATATTTGTGCTTTTTACAGTACTTAAGAATGTGAGGGGTGACATCGATCACATACAACTACAATTGGATCAATAGGGCTATATACAGTAAATATAAATATATATTCTCTTCATCTTCACTGCTGTACAGTAGAATCTAGTTCTTAGTGTCTACATTTATTTACGTTAGCTCTCACAACGTGGTTGTGAGCACACATTACGTAAACAGACAGTGACAATGGTGCAATATTTGTTTCTGAATGAAGATGTCCTGTGTCCGTTGGTTGTATATGGGACTCTGATCCCAGATCAGCAATAACAGACAATCTTCATAGTTATGTATTCAGCTTATTTGCTAGAGAATGTTTGTGTGCAAATGCCGTGTCGTCTTCCTAGTATCAGTCAAACAAGCTTAGTAAATAGATCTAAAGAAGGAAGTTGCGAGATTTTTTAGGGTCTCTAAACGAAGCCTGGCTCTTATTTTATGAGCTACGAAAGGATCTGACTTGTGTTTTTATGCTTGCTTGTTGCTAGTTTATGTATGACATTATTTCTCGTTGCTATAACTGCACTGAAAAGAGGGAAAACAGTGGGGCTGAATTGCTCAATAATGAGAAAATCAGATTTGAAAGACGTGGAGTCAGATTGTATTATCCATCCTCTCTTATTTTTACGAACAAAAAATAAGCTACAGTACGCTGTGTATTGATAGAGTATGCTTGTATTCTCATTATATTATGTCCGCAATTATTGTAAATAACAACGCGTTCAGGAAAACCTGTTAGTCGCAGATCATTTTGTATGTCTAAACACAGGCAAATTTTCAGATTCAGAAAAATACTAGGAATCAGGCTGCCATTCTGTTGTTTTGAACATTCCGAATATTCCAGACATTCCATCCGATCCACACTGGCTTGCGTGCATATAAATAAAAACTGTTATTCAGTGTCTCTAGGAAACATATAAGCCGTGGCTTTAAAAGTAAAACTCAGTTTAGTTAATAAAATAGTGTCGATTTATAGCACACGGTCACAGTGATGTCATAGCGTTCTGTCCTGCCATGTAACACAAGAACATGGAGTTGATTAAATATATATATTAATGTTTATGATATGAATGTGCTTGCTGATTAGAACGGCGTCCTTCAACAGCTAAACAAACTAGCCAGTTGCTAAGATGCTAAATTTCATATTAGTGGTCAATCATCCTGAATGTTGTCTGATTTTACTGCCACTTGTGTTTATGGCCTTTACTCACCAGAAGTGACGATGTCAGCTGTAACACTTTCGGAGAGATGAGATTCAGCTAAAAACATACAATTGTTAGCGAAATACGTGCCACCTTCCACGCAAATGACTTAAGATCTCACGTTTCCACCACTCAGTGTACTTTACAATCAACAGAGGCCATTTCTGAGCACAAATTTTGCAGTTTTGGTGATTTTTCTACATGACTATCAACTGCCCTTGATACTGCCGCTCTCATAGTGCGATCTGTGTGACGTGGTGAGTTTCCATCAGCTGCACTAATAAATAAATACTGCCCGAAACCCATAACCCATCCTATCATCACCTGTTTTATTAAACCAAAGAGTGTTCCTGTTTGTGAGAACGTCTACCATTAGTTCTTATTTTTAATATTGTTCTTTTACATTATTGTCTAAGGTAGTGTGATATGCGATTACTGTACCATCTCAGCTCTCTGGGCTTTGGGTTTTGTGATTGTCCATAACAGATTCCTAAAACGAACAAAGAAATTATCACACAATTAAATTTAAAATCTAAAAAACAATCAACTACAAAATGTTCACCCATTCCCTCAACATATTTTGTATTCAGTACTGTGCAAGAGTAAAGGAAAAAAATATTGCATAGTCATCATCTCGTTCTCTAAATGTAAATCATACATTCACTCAAAGTCATTCCGTGTCTTACAGATGCTAATGAAGATACTGCCTAAAACAGTAATGTTATGAAATATTCCATTGTTGTTATCTGAATGTGAGTGTCTACTGTTCTACTGCATCGTCCTGCTCGGTTTCCTCTATGTTAAAAACGATAAATTATCTCGGTGTGATTTTCCGTCTGTAATCTGTTCTTGTTCCTGTCTCTTGGTGGTTGTATTTTGGAAGAATTATGTTTCTTATGTGGTGCATTTTTTAAGTCATTGTAGATTCTTCTCCCTCTCTCTTTGTTGAGGAATTGTATGCATGCATATGATGTGCACTGTAGGTGAGGTTGTAAATGATTTCTGTGTGTCCTCTGTGTTTTCTGAGCGCTCCACCTGTAGGCCTCACTGCATGCCCGTTATAGACAGATTTTAGACTGTAACATTCCTGCCAAATGGAATCACCAACACACAAATAATAAAGTGATTTCATATAATTGTTTTATGGTTTTGTGTTCCTGCTTTCTGGTGGACTGCTTATTGAGGTTGAAGGAAAACAGAAACAGAAATTTTAATATGTGCAAGACTGAAAGATATCTTACAAATAAGATTCTTATAGATTATATAGTGTACTCTGTCTTTTTAGTCTTTTTAATAAGTATTTTGTCTTATTTTCCAGTTAAAATATCTAATAATCTTTATAAAAATATTTAGTTCAGAAGCAACACTTCACAAGATAGTAAGACTTGTTTTCAGAGTATGTATCTTTAATACAACTGATTTTGACTTATTATACCGGCAGATTTTTTTCACCTGTTTTAGTATAAACAATTTTAAAACATTTACCAGCGCACAAAGACAAAATACATTTGTTTGTTTTTTTGGAAAGTTTTTGACACTTGAACAATCCATTGAAAACCCTGTATTCATTGAAAACAAGCCTTGACAAAGGTCTATTAGGCCTTTTTAAAAGATGCAATCAAAAAGTCTTGCCTATAATGAAAAGTCACATAATTGCTGCCATCGATGGCAAGTTTAGAAAACCTATTAGACATGAATATTAAGATGGCACCCCTTACCCATTCAAGAGCTCAATAATTTATCTTAATGAAAGAGTTCAGAATGACAGTTCTGGAAGAGCCAGTAGCCAAAGATGACAGAGAAGATATAAGCAGGTGCTTACTACACTCCTTCTTCAACATCTGGCATCTATCTAAACACAACTCTAATAGTTCTAGTAGCCTGTAGTTCCATAATTTGGTCCAAGCTGGAATGCAGAATCAGTCTCAAAGCCCCTCTGTTGGAGTTCAAATCTTATTACTTTTATTAGAATGCAAAATTTTAAGATCTGATATGAAAACACCTGAATGCTATGTATTCTCATTTACTGTATATGGGAAAGAACTAGCTCTGTTGTTTTGGTTTCCCAAATTCCCAATGGTCAAAAAGCTAATCAAAGTAAAATGCTTTAGACACCTTGTGGCTCCTATGTTGCTTTTAACGGTGCAAGTGGGAAATCAAGAAACTTGAGCTCTAATTGCATAGCATAGCGTATTCCTGCATATCCATTTACTACCATGCCTGTGCTTTTGCACCAATACACGCACTCCACTTCCTGTTCCACAAAAACATGAGGCTGCTGGAGAAAAAAATCTATTCCATTATCATTTACGCTCAAGGGTGGCCTTTCATACTCAGCTGCTTTCTTCGTCTCAGAACAGCACTCAGCTGGTAGGAGATCCAGGCTTCAATTGGCGTCCTGCAGCCATGAAAAGTCTATGTCAATTAAATGGTCTCCATTGGGTCCTACATAAGGCTAGTGAGGAGACCCCCATCACATCTTACACAAGAAACGTTTCTTAGGTAATTTCTTGAGGTGGATCTCTATGCAACCTGAATTCAGCTTCGCATGTTATCTAAAACAATAGAAGCAGTATGGGATGAAGACTGTTAAATACACTATTCAAACTTTTTTTTTGAAAGAAAAAAAGAAATGAACAATTTTATTCAGCAAGAATGCATTAAATTGGTCAAAAGTGACAGTAAAGATTTCCATTTCAAATAAATGCTATTCTTTCCATTCATCAAAGAATACAGAAAAAAAGTATCACGGTTTCCACAATAAATGTTAAGCAGAACAACTGATTGTGATTTGTTTACAAATCTGACTGATCTGGTTCTGAAATTCAAAAAGATACTGATTCAATGATCTGGCTGCTGCAGTTTACAGCTCACTGGACTGTAAGGCTTCAGAAGTTTGGTCACATGGACTATTTGATGATATTTTTAGTATATCTTTTGTATCCCTTTTGACGCTTGAACACTTCAGTCCCTATTCATCGTAATTGCACTGAAAATATCAATCATCAATCAAAATCTATCTTTCTGTGTTCCACAAAAGAAAGTAAGTCATACAGGTTTGGAACAACATAAGGGTGAGTAAATAACAGAATTGTTTTGTAAAACCAAGATCAACTGCACCATAATGTTATTAAAATTAATAGTTCACTTTATTTACTCACTCATGTCATTTCAAATCTGTACTTTTCATTCCTCTGTGATGAACAAAATTAGATATTTTAAAGGAAGTTGGGAACTAAAAAGCATTGGAGACCATTGCTTTCTGTTATAAGGCCTACATGAAGGTGATTGTTCATTTTTGGGTAAACTATCCCTTTAAAAAGGACACAAATTTAAAGAAATGGCTATCGGGAGGCCCTGGGGCCTTAGACTGCCAGGGGCCTCTAATGCCTCAGGCAGTATTCAACCCAAGTTAACCATTCAGCGCAAACTGACCACTAGGGCCTCCTTCAGATCAGACATTTTCAGCTTTCATCATTTGTATCAAATGGTTTTCCTGTCCTGAAAAACAATCTACAAGTCTAAAGATCAAGCCCCGTCCCTCGCCCCCCCCCACTTTGCATTTACATTTCTGCCCTAAATCACAAATGTTGCTTTCAAAAGTCCATCAGTTCCATTATTTAAAAACAATTTTTTAATATTTATTTTAAAAAATGAATACCGAAATGTATTTGACTTTTGATACTGCTATATTCATTAATCATGCACTATTAGACCAGAAATACACCCCAAAAACACTTAGCACAATGACTGTTGTCATCTGTTTTTCACACAAGTATGAATGGCTCCATGAATCACAATTTATGCAAAATGTAGCATTAGCAATACATTATCTTGACTAAATGCACTGTAAATTGTAGTTCATGCAAATCATGACGAATGACTACCAAGGATTCTCTGAATTCTGCTTATGTCTAATATTTGATGCAAATGAATATATCACTCCAAGAATATAAGCATTCAATCACCTATCCAGCCAATCTCCCATAAATCTGCATGTCTGTCAGTCAGGAGATATCTATTTGCATTCAATAGATTCTGAGATTAGATGTGTAAATGAGGCTGAAGAGGAAAGATTGGGAGGAGAGTTATATCATCAAATCTCCTTCAGAGCAGTATCACATTGAGAGACATAGTTTTTGGCCCTGGAATTGAGATTCATCCTCTGAAATATGATAGATATTTTTTTTATGGCCAAGGGACACCATAATTGACAGCTCCATTGACACGCAAATGGAAAAAAGAGGCTGTGCTCTGGGATGGAAGAGCAATGAAGACATCTCTTCTGGGACCTGCAGCTTTTAGGGACAGGTGAGGAGATGGCCATACACTCACACACATACAAGCCCCGCCTCTAATGACAGGCGCTGACACATATCAGTAGAATTATGGGCCATTAATCCTTTCCAAAGTGCTTAACCCCTGGAGGACTTCTCCATTTCAGCATGTTATAAAGAGCGAGACTGAAGGCTATGGAGATTAGAAAAGTGACCCTGTGACCTCAATTAGTGAGTCTGTGTCCTTAGCCATTTTACAGATACTGAGAAGCAGGGACAAAACACACTCAGTTGGAAGCCAAATGTCGGAAGATTCCGAATTGATGCGACAAAAACAGTGAAAAAGGCATCAAGACACGTATAAGCAGTAAACAGCATGAGATGAAGTCGGTTACCTTCAGCTAAACTGGCACTGCACTGCACGGTTTACGGGCTATAAAGAAATAATAGCTCTGTTCCAATGCCTGGTGAGCTGCCTACAGACAGCATTTTAAGGCATTGTGGGAATGCTACTGACATAAAGTCTATTCCAATAAGTCAAATTATAAAGCAGCATTGCATGCATCCTACATGAAGAAGGCAATCCAACAGTGGCATGTGGTGAAGACTCTTCAAACCTTTTAGACAAGCGCTGACAAAAATTGGGACACAAAACTTCTGAAATACATAAAATGAAAAGTATGCATTTAAGAAATAAATAAAAAGAAATATATAACTTAAAATTACAATTGATTGTCTCAAATGTCTCAAAATGTAATAATGTGACAGACCATCAAAGGCGTACCTTGTTAATGCACTGCATGCCACTGCTGTCCCAGAATGCACCGTGACTAGGTTAAGTCAGGGGTTGCCAAACTTTTGTCAGCTGAACCTAGACATAAAATATTTGAAAGTATCTCTGGAGATTTGAAGTTAAAATTTCAATAATTTAACAACACATTCATAGTTTTGGTGTTGGTTAATGGTTATATGACACACAAAAATGTAAAATATTTAATTGTTTTATAATTTAAAATTATTTTGATGTATAGGACTGCATGACTTGGTCTTAAATTAAATTGTGTTCGATAGATTGATAGATTTTTTGGGGCATATATTGCATTTTAAGATGCAATTTAAACTTTCATTTCATATGAAAATGTCTTATAATACTGAGACAAAAGGAACAAAGAACAAAGTTACTTGGTCACAGCCTTTGATTTGATTATCACAATTTGATAATACACATTACTATTTCCATTTTATTTTGAATAATTGTGACACCCCATTTATTTTAATGTTGCATTTGATTTTTAAACCCAATTTGGGAAACCCCATGTAAAATCATCCAATATGGTAAATGAGTTAAGAAAAAATGTTGGTTATAAATACATATTCTGAAAAGTAGCTTGAACCAATTAAAACAAAAAAAATCTACAATATTTGTACGTGCTAAGTATTGCTATGACCATTAGATTACTGTTTTGACAGCTTAGCAACATGCTAAGTTGCTGTTAATGCTGTTATTGCTGTTAATGCCAGGTGTAAACAGGGCCATATGACCACGTTTTCGTCACACAGCAGGTCTTGGTGTACATAAACAGGCCTCACATTCTCAATTTGTGCATTCGAGTGCCTTGGTTTACGTAATGCCTTGTTTTCTGGTGTGTTTGCAGCCCCAAAATAACATTAAGATACAGAAGGAGCTTAGCTGTGCTTCATGCAGTTTAAAGTATCCAGACAGCAGATAGTGCAGCCCCAGTGTGCACTGAAAACATATTTACACAAGCTCCGCTGCCATTGAATATGGCGGTGCTAAATATCACAGCCCATTTTCCCCAAGCAAATCCGCTCTCTTGCTTCATGCACTGCATTTCTTTGGATTAAGCTCTGCTGGGCTGCAAAATTGAACTGCCAACCACCTATAGAAATTTGATAACTGAGCCTAACACACTGAACCCAAATGTCTCTCTCTCTCTCTTTCCATGGCCTCCGAGAAGAGCGGCGTTAAGTAAATTAGCTTTTCATGCTTATTAAAGCAGGGCGTACATGAAGAATAAGACAAATTCAAGAGTTGGTTGAGCATCACCAACATCCCAGAGGGGCCCTTTGATATCTTATTATCTTACTGATTGATGAAACATCTGGGCCACTTAAGTTCAACTCTCTATGGCCAAGGCAGCCTCCCACGTGTAGTCCACCAGGCGCCTATCAGAATACCAATTACTTATTGTGGAAGACCTAATTGGTTCAGATTTAAGTTAAGATGTTCAGTCCACTCAATATCAGGAGTCTAGACGAGATTTATGCAAAGGAGACAAGGTAAATGAATGAATGCCTTTGAAATGGTAATTCCCTGGTGTTTCAGAAGTTGTTGGTTAGGCTGATGACTCTATGGCAAAGACTAATCTTGCATTCTTTATTAGGAACTGCGTTATTAGGAACTGTGAGCCGAGTCTTTATCAGTGAGGTCTGTTTACCACAGAAATATAACACAACACTATCAATATTGTGGAAACGTCGCTTGGCGAGATAAGCTACTCTTAATTTAAAGAAGTTAAAAAACAGCAGCTTTTCAGGAAAGAAGTTAGCTGAAAAACTCAGAAAATGGAATAAACGTTGTTGGTGTTTTACAGCCACTAGTTCCTTTCAACTGGAAATTACAGGGAATTGTACTGTATGTACACCCCTTCCGAAAATTAACTATTGTTTTATTATACTACAAGTGTAGTAACCATGTTTTTTTGGTGTATTAATTTCCATTTGTATAACCACAGTTTTACTACAAATGCCAGGGTTAAACTATGGTTAGTGTAGCAAAACCATGGTTAATTTGTGGTTACCATAGTTTAACTATAATAACGATGTTTTTTTTTTTTTCTTCCCTTTTTCCTCATTTTTTTGCGGTCTGTGTGTTCAATTTTTTTGATCTCCATAAGGGACATTTGGAGCAAAAATGTAGATACACATTTTCCCAATAAGCCAAGATTAGGGTCACAAGCAACTAACTTGAAGAGATACATTTACACTAAAGAGACTTGAAAATTTAAATTTTCAATTTCCCAATGCTATATAATATGAAAGAGATAATATTTTAGAGCATGTTTAATCATAACTTTATTTAAAGCTGCATGCACAATACTCTGTCACATAAAAACCAGCTAGCTATATCACACTACTCTGCGAACTGTCATCAAATGTTACACTCTAACACAATAGCATGCTAACACATCTTCATGGTGCAAAAACAATGTTTGTACAACACAATCTACATGGCATGTCTTTACAGTAATAATGAGATATCAAGAAGTACATACATGCTAAAATATATGCTTCCAGAGATAGGAATCAACACCCACTAGCATCTGTTCCCTTGTCAGTATCCGGTTTTCACTCTCCCGACCGGTCAGGGGGTGGGGGAGGCTCTGAGGACCGATGAATTGGGATCTCGTTTAGAGGGACCAATCTACTTCGAGTGTAAACTAAACGAGCCAATGCACATTGGCATGCGATTATTGCATCCAGCTGCTGCTGATCACAGCGTGAGTATAAGTAGGCAGCAGGTGCAGCGCATATTCAGCTTTTCGCTTCGGAGCCGTGCGATCACATCGTTCCGCTCCTGACTACTCTACGGAGAGAAGACTGAACGAGTTCAGCATGCTCTTGGAGAGCTCTTCGTGTTGGCAGACGGCACTTCAGCGGTGGTCGTTCCAGTGTCTAGTGGGTTGCGCACTTCATGCTGCACTACCCCCGGTTTGTGTTGTCATTGTCATCTCCCTGTGCGCCCTCCGCATGCTAAAAGAGCTTTTTTTCCCCGAAAAGAGCAATTTCGGTGTCGTCTTTCTAAAGTACGACTGTTGCTTGGCAAACTTGACGTTCGTCTTTATAAAGACATGTGGGTCTTGCTATATACCAAGTATCACCCGTGCGTTCTGGATGCTGTCTGGTTGTTACCTGCGCTGGGCTGATTGGTCCCACGATCGCTGCCTGCTTGTTCTCGTCGTCCTGGGCAGTGAAGCACGCTGAGGTGAGCTTGTCCTTTGGATGTCTCATTCGCCTCCATGGCGGGGGTATGACCATGCCGATTGCGGAACCGACTCCGTTTACCTGCTAGAGGTGGGGCGACCCGCTGGTTCGATAGACCCGTACCCGCCACCGCTCCTAGATCTGGGGTTCCCTCTGGTGGCCGCCGGGGGCGTCCTTTTTCTGGCGGTAGGCGGACTGGTCTCACGGTCACGGTGAGGAATTCCCCTCCAGGGATGCCGCGGCAGATCCCTCGGCGCACGGTGGGGGGGGTCGAAACCAGCGGAGCCTCAAAAAGAATCAGGCTGGAACCCTCCCTGTGGGGTACCACTGTTTTTCTTCCGAGCTCCTCCCGACGACTGGATGTCGATCACTGCATCGGAGGGTGAGTCAGAGCTTTCTGGAGAGGAAGATTCGTCTGCGCTGCTCTCCTCCGGGACCGTAGCAATGCTTGGATCGGATCCAGAAATAATGGCTATGTTTTCCCGGGCCGCCGTAGGGGTAGGGTTCGAGTGAAGACTTTCACCGTGGCCCGAGCCCTCAAGGTTGCACGATTGGTTCTCCGGGTGGTCCGCGCTGGTTCTCAGCGCACCGCCTCGGTGGTGTTTTTTCTTCCCGGAGGTGCCCTGAGGAGCTCAACATGTCGTGGACGGCACCTTTTTACTGCCAGAAACTGATTTGCTGGATCATCCTCCCTCACCACCCTCGATGGTGGGTAGCTAGGGGGTTACAAGGGTCCCCCCTGTGGAGCGGTCGTTTGCGATGCAGTTGTGTCCTAATACCTCCTCCAACCGGCAGGGAGAACTGTGCCTCCTCTCCCGGGTCTGTAGGTACTCGGCTGGCCATCGATGCCTATACGACCGGTGGAGAAGCCGCCTCCGCCTTACACGCTACGGCGTGATTGCAAGTGCACCAGTCCAAGGCACTGAGGGACTTGCACGAGGGCGGTCATGACCCAGAAGTTCAGAGAGAACTCCGCACGCGGCGGACCTCGCGCCACGAGCGACGAAGGTTACGGCGCGGTCTCTGGGTCGTGCGATGTCCACTATGGTGGTCCGGGAGCGCCATTCTGGCTGTGACTGGTTGACATGCGCGAGACGGACAAGACATGATTATTGAACGTCCCCGTGTCCCAGGCCGGCCTGTCTGCGACACGGTGGAGAACGTGCCCAGCGGTTCTCCGCTGACCAAAGCAGACTGAGGCCATCAGGTACATCCTGCCCCGGCGTGCAGCTGCTGCTGTCGCCGAGGGCGGCCCCCCTGCCACGCCAAACAAGGGCAGAGCTCCTGCGGCCTCAAGCAAAGATGTGCCGTGGAGCCGGTCGCAGGGCATCCGCCCCGCCTGTCCAGTTCCCCGCCAAACCTGGTGGCAAGCGAGAGAGCAAGAGGCCCGAAGACGGGCGACCCAGAGGTGGAGGGAAGTGCTCTTCAGGAGATGGTAAGCACACAACTCCCTCCCCCGGAGGAGGGCCGGGAGGAGAATCTTTTTCCACCAATGACCTCCCGGTCGGTGGTACCCAAATTCTCGACAAGAGCAATTCCTCTATTTCTGGGTCCCCAGAGGGGATGGGGGTTGTGGATTATCCAGTGTCGTATTACACTCACCCTCCTCTCTCGCCAGTGAGCAGCAGTGGGCGGATCGGGAGGACGAACCAACGGACTACCCACGCACCCTCTGCTCAAACGCAGGTCAGTGTTGCACACACCCAGACCCCGCCTCGGACCGGCACCGAGACGCCCGGGCCGGGTCCCTGTGTTCTTCCGCGCTGCCTCACTGCGGGTATGCCTGTAGTTTCGTTGATGCCACTTGCGCGGCGTCTGTGAGCCTGGCTAGAGCTACCCAGCCCGTCTCGATGTCTCCTTTGAACCGTCAGGCTCGGCTACGCGATTCAGTTCGCCCGGCGCCCTCCCAGGTTCAGGGGCGTCCACTTTACGTCAGTGAAAGCAGCAGATGCCCCTGTCTTGCGTGCAGAGATCGCAGTCCTACTGGCGAAGGACGCGATAGAGCCGGTTCCTCCAGCCGATATGAGGTCGGGGTTTTACAGCCCTTACTTCATTGTACCCAAGAAAGGCGGTGGGTTGAGACCTATCTTGGACCTGCGCGTCTTGAACCGGGCCCTTCACCGGCTCCCGTTCACGATGCTCACGCAGAAATGCATCTTCAGGTGTAGCCGTCCCCAAGACTGGTTCGCAGCGATCGACCTGAAGGACACGTACTTTCATGTTTCGATCCTTCCGCGCCACAGGCCATTCCTGCGGTTTGCGTTCGAGGGGCGGGCATACCAGTACAAGGTCCTGCCCTTCGGGCTGTCCCTGTCGCCCCGTGTCTTCACGAAAGTTGCGGAGGGGGCTCTTGTTCCTCTCAGAGAGCAAGGTGTTCGCATCCTCAACTACCTCGACGATTTGCTCATACTCGCCCAGTCTCAGGATCGGTTGTGCGAGCACAGGGACTTGGTGCATTCACACCTCCGCCTGTTGGGCCTTCAGGTCAACTGGGAAAAGAGCAAACCTCTCCCCGACGCAGAGGATCTCTTTAATCGGTATGGAGTTGGACTCGGTCGAAAAGACAGCACGCCTCACGCAGGAACGTACTCAGTCGGTGTTGAACTGCCTGAATACATTCAAGAGCAGGACAGCGGTCCCACTGAAACAATTTCAGAGACTCCTGGGGCATATGGCAGCCACGGCGGCAGTCACGCCACTGGGGCTTCTTCATATGAGACCACTTCAGCACTGGTTTCATGGCCGAGTCCCGGGGTGGGCGTGGCAACGCGGCACTTTCCGGGTACAAGTTACACTGGCCTGCCGCCAAACTTTCACCCCGTTGTCAGACCTTGCATTTCTCCGGGCAGGATTGCCCCTGGAGCAGGTCTCCAGGCATGCTGGGTTGCACAGATGCCTCAACCACCGGCTGGGGGGCCACGTACAATGGGCTTGCAGTGTCAGGGGTTTGGACGGGGCCCCGACTGCACTGGCACATCAACTGCCTCGAGTTGCTGGTAGTGCACCTTGCCCGGGGCCGTCTCATAGGGCGCTTACGAGGCAAGCGTGTACTTGTCCGCACGGACAACACAGCGACCGTGGCTTACATCAACCTACTGGGTGGTCTGCGCTCCCGTCGCTTATTGCAACTCGCCCGCCACCTCCTCCTCTGGGGTCAGAAGCATCTGAGGTCGCTTCGTGCCATTCATATTCCGGGTCTGCTCAACCGTGCGGCCAACGAGCTGTCATGAGCTGCACTTCCTGGAGAATGGAGACTCCATCCCCAGGTGGTCCAGCTGGTTTGGGGACGTTTCGTAGCCGCTCAGGTAGACCTGTTTGCTTATCCAGAAACCTCTCATTGCCAGTTGTTCTTTGCCCTGACCGACGGAACACTCGGCACTGACGCTCTGGCACACAGCTGGCCGCGGGGCCTTCGCAAGTATGCGTTTTCCCCCAAAGGGGGGGTTTTTTTTGGGGGGGGACCTTCTGGCACAGTTTCTGTGCAAGGTCAGGGAGGACGAGGAACAGGTCCTGCTGGTGGCGCCCTATTGGCCTACCTGGACCTGGTTCCCGGAACTAATGTTCCTCGCGACAGCCCCTCCCTGGCCGCTTCCTCTGAGAAAGGATGTACTGACTCAGAGACGGGGCACCCCTTAGCACCCGCGTCCAGACCTCTGAAAACTACATGTCCGGTCCCTGGACGGGACGCAGAGGTTCTGAGTGGCATACCCCAGATGTAGTTGACACCATCACTTCGGCGAGAGCACAGTCTACGAGACACGCTTACGTTTTGAAGTGGAACCTGTTCGTTGAGTGTTGTTCTTCTCGCCGAGAAGACCCCCGTAGATGCCCGATCGGAGTCGTGCTTTCTTTCTTGCAGGATGGGTTGGAGCGAAGGCTGTCTGCCTCCACCCTTAAAGTTCATGTCGCGGCGATCGCTGCTAACCACGGCCCCGTAGAAGGTAGGTCGTTGGGGAAGCATGACTTGGTTGTCAGATTCCTTAGGGGGGCGAGAAGTTTAAATCCTCCACGGCCACCCTCTATACCCTCTTGGGACCTGAATCTGGTGCTCACTGCACTACAGCAGGCCCCGTTTGAGCCTTTACAGGTAGTGGAGCTGAAGTTCCTCTCAATGAATACTTTGCTCCTGCTGGCATTGGCCTCCATCAAGAGGGTAGGGGACCTGCATGCATTTTCGGTCAACGATTCGTTCCTAGAGTTCGGGCCGGCTGATTCCCAGGTAACCCTGAGTCCCCGGCCCGGCTACGTGCCCAAGGTTCCCGCTACTCCTTTCAGGGATCAGGTGGTGAACCTGCAAACGCTGCCCTCGGAGGAGGCAGACCCAGCCCTTGCTTTGCTCTGTCCCGTCCGAGCCTTAAGGTGCGACGTATACCGGACGCAAAGCTTCAGGACCTCAGACCAGCTCTTTTTCTGTCACGGAGGCCGGCAGAAGGGGAAGGCCGTCTCAAAGCAGAGGATGGCCCATTGGATAGTGGATGCCATCACCTTGGCTTATCGGGCACAGGGTGTGCCCTGCCTTTTCAGGTTGCGAGCTCACTCAACTAGTGGTGTTGCATCCTCCTGGGCGCTGGCATGTGGCACCTCGCTGATAGATATTTGTAGCGCTGCGGGCTGCGCAGCCCCCAACACGTTTGCTAGATTTTATAGCCTTTGTGTGGAGCCGGTGTCCTCCTGTGTTCTCTCCTCAAACGGGTAGAAGCACTGAGAGTCCCCGGCTTCGGGTCGGCTTGCAAAAGCCACTCCAGAGAGTTCATATATTAGACCCTGTTGAGTTCCTCCGTCCCTTCGGCAGCCAGACGTGACGGAGCGTCCGGCGCCAGGCCTTCACACGCTGAATCCTCGAGAACCGGTAGAAGGCTGGGTTCCATATG
The DNA here is from genome assembly GCA_018155175.1 of Sinocyclocheilus anophthalmus. Classification (NCBI taxonomy): domain Eukaryota; kingdom Metazoa; phylum Chordata; class Actinopteri; order Cypriniformes; family Cyprinidae; genus Sinocyclocheilus; species Sinocyclocheilus anophthalmus. The sequence goes on from JADLZN010009975.1 coordinate 715,159, forward strand.
TAAGACCTAAGTGGATCCCATTTGTGTAAAGTCCATGGTATAGCCTTGAGCCTGTGTTTCCCGGCAGACTTCTGCCATTCCAAGAGGGTTCAATCACCTCCATTCTTCCTTATGCACCTAAGGGATGTTCATATGTTTATTGCTTCCGAAACCTCCTTCGGGAAGGTTCGAGCTTCCGTTACGCCCCTGTTCCAAGTAGAACGGGTAAGTTTTCCCAGCGTTATCCAGTCTTACTCATTGGGTAGTGCCATTGCAGCAGTAGCTGGTCCTCTTGTGAAGAGGCCTTGGCCTACGCCAAAAAGTAGGGGCTCAGGTGGCTTCCACAGGACACTGGAAGGGCAGTAGCTGTGCCCTTTTAGTATCCCAATTCTTCGTCTCCGACGGTGACCTCGATGGGGGGGAGTGACTGACTGAAAGGGAACGTCTCGGTTACGTAGGTAACCCTCGTTCCCTGAAGGAGGGACCGGAGACGTCACGTCCCGTCGCCACAATCTCCTGTACGACCGCTGAGCGGCCGGGTCACCGGCTCTGCTCCTCAGCGAAAACCTGAATATGCGCTGCACCTGCTGCCTACTTATACTCACGCTGTGATCAGCAGCAGCTGGATGCAATAATCGCAAGCCAATGTGCATTGTCTCGTTTAGTTTACACTCAAAGTAGAATGGTCCCTCTAAGCGAGATCCCAATTTCGTCGGTCCTCCGACGTGACGTCTCCGTTCCCTCCTTCAGGGAACGAGGGTTACATACGTAACCGAGACGTTCTTATTAATTATCTTGATTAGAGTAAAAGCGCTGAGCTTATCAGGCTGTGGTTCAAGAGGACACAAGAAATAGACGAGCTACAGATCACAGAATGCAGAGCCCACCAGAAGACAAGGACAAGAGAGGATGTCAGTTATTAGCATGAGGGAAGACATGTGTGCTGCAGTAAAATTAACCATTTCATAAAACCCCAACATCAAAGGACACTATTAATCCCGGGAGTGATTTTATTCAAATTCAGTTGCACAGCTTGAAAGGGGCTATTTTCATATAGAATGCCAAAAAGAAAAAAATGCTTCAAACTCATTTCATTCAGAATTGAAAAGAAAATGTCTTTAAGGGAGCCCCTTAATCTAAACTATAGTGCCGTGAAACAATGCACTCTTTGTTATAACCTATTATGTCCATTATAATCTAAAACATGTTCACAAGGACTCTACTAACAACAATTGAGTACACTTAAAGTTGAAGGGCCTAATTTTTGTTCCAACAACCATAATTGCAAAGATTTTTGAGTATTGTCAAACAGATTTCTCTGCCACTGGCCAAGATAGTCCTGCCATAGACGTATGCCATTGGTTGAGCTAATCTTGCTGCGTCAGGCTGGTATTACTTTAGGATTTATTTATTTATTTGGGGGAATCAGCCTTCAACTTTCTTGTCTTTGTACATTAAACTGAAACAGAAGAAAGTATTTTATCTAAACAAACATTAACCACATCAATGATTAACCTAATAAAAGTCTATACGAGATGGAAATAGATTCCACTTTGAACTGTATACAGTTTCAAATCTATGCAACATAAAATATTTCCATTAAGACCAGCCATTTCATAATGTAATTGCTAGTCCACTGTTGCCATGGCTCTTGACCAGTAATAGAGGTTAGTGAAGCCACACTGGCAGCTCATGGTCACAGCTTTTGGCATCAGTTACACATCATAAATCACTCGGCCCTCACTGTTCATGCAGACCCTTTGCAAGGACAGATTACAGTTCTCAGAGACCCCGCAGCACAAGCCTGTTTACAGGCCACAATGCTCCAGTTATGTGATATGGTGAACAAAAAAATTTGAAATTGCATCATAAATATAACAAATAACTTGAACATGAAATTGAATTAATGTTACATAATGTACATGCTAATAGTATACATCTATCTATCTACTGCATTCATCCTTCCTTCTATCCATCTATCATTCGTTTAGTCTTTTCATCATTGCAAAGACAAATGACCCTAAATTAATAATCAGAAAAACAATAAAAACACCAATAGTGCATCCATCCATCTATCCATTGCATCCATCTGTCTGTTTACTGTATCCATCCATCCATCTTCTGTATTCATCCAATACATCAATATTTCTCTTTATTCGGTACAATTTCCATTGCATTCATCCATCCATCCAACCACCTATCATTTTAGATAAAATAACATTATTTAAATGACATTGCACATTGTCTATTAAGTGCCATCGGTCTAAAATCCACATGCACACCTATCTATCCAGCCATCTATCTACTGTATCCATCCATCCATCATATCTATTTGTCTACTGATCAGCCATCCTATATGTAGTTGTAAATTTCATAAGTGCAAAGACAAATGACCCTAAAATAACAATCAGAACAAGAAGAAAAACACCAATAGTCATTTATCCATCCATCCATGGTACATCTGTCTATCTACTGTTCTCTATTCGTCCAATTGTTTGTTTAGTCTCTAATTCATCATTGCAAAGAAAAATAATCCCTTTCAGATAAAAGATCCACACATGCTGTATCTTCTTAATGACTTGTAATTTAATTTTTATTTTGCAACAGAGCAATGGACAATCAAACGTTTCGGCAACAAGCCTTCTTCAGTGATTCAAGAAAAATCATCCAAAAATAACAATCAGAACAAGAAAAACAGCAGAAGGGCATCATATCTATTTGTCTACTGTATCCATCCACCCATCGTTCGTTTAGTCTGCAATTCATCATTGCAAAGACATATGACCCTAAATTAACGATAACAATCAGAACAACAAGAAAAACACCAATAGGATTTAAGACATAAATTCAATATTAATGAAACATGCATATCATTCACTGTCACACAAATCAATAGTACAAATAACAAAGTGTCATTTTCAAAGTCTGAAATCACTGACAAACACTCTCTCTGATTTTACTTTACACAATTGTAGACGCACAAGACCTGTTGAATAATGGCTTTCCTTCCCTAGTGTTATTTTAGGATCCAGTGAGCACGTCTCATGTCACATGCAAAGAAAAGGTATATCACGACTCATTGAAAACTAGCAGATGCGATAAGCACCTTGACGCTCGTTTTGCTTTGCCAAGCACCACGGTTTGTGTTCAATTTGAACCCGTGCACAAAAAAAACACATCAAACTTCAATAGCAGGAGTCCAGGCTTGTTTTTCATTCATTCATTCATTCATTCATTCATTCATTCATTCATTTATTTATTTTAACGTCCCCTGGCAATGCAATGAGCAAATAGCATTTTGTATCAAAAGAGCTGCAGACAAAGGGAACCCTGCTGGTGTTTGCCTCTTTATCTCCCTCATTTAATTGGATTTCTTTGAAAGTTCAGATGAACCTCATGGGGCTCTCCTCTCGTTTTGCACTTTCCCTCTCGTTTTCTACCTGCCTCTCACTGAAGCTGATTAAATCACAAAGCCTTGCTTTAGGGGCCAATTCATGTGGCTCATGCCAGAGATGCTTTGATTGATTGTTATTTCCACAAACACAGAACTAGGGCCATTATCCGAGATCCAATAATGTACATAATGCTTTTTACTTCATTACAATGCATTTCCATCTTGTTTGAAACATCAGTAAATATTATCTGAGAAAGTAAGTATATGCTTACATACAGTGAGTATGGAAAGTATTCAGACCCCCTTAAATTTTTCACTCATTTTTTTTTATATTGCAGCCATTTGCTAAAATTTTTTTAAGTTATTTTTTTTTCCTCATTAACACAGCACCATATTGACAGAAAAACACAGCATTGTTGAAATTTTTGCAGATTTATTAAAAAATAAACTGAAATATCACATGGTCCTAAGTATCAGACCCTTTGCTGTGACACTTCACTATTTAACTCAGGGGCTGTCCATTCTTCTGATATCCTTGAGATGGTTCTACACCTTCATTTGAGTCCAGCTGTGTGTGATTATACTGATTGGACTTGATTAGGAAAGCCACGCATTTGTCTATATAAGACCTTACAGCTCACGGTGCATGTCAGAGCAAATGAGAATCGTGAGGTCAAAGGAACTGCCTGAAGAGCTCAGAGACAGAATTGTGGCAAGGCACAGACCTGGCCAAGGTTACAAAAAAATTTCTGCTGCACTTAAGGTTCCTAAGAGAACAGTGGCCTCCATAAATATAAATGGAAGACGTTTGGGGGACGACCAGAACCCTTCCTAGAGCAAACTGAGCTATCGGGGGAGAAGAGCCATGGTGAGAGAGGTAAAGAAGAACCCAAAGATCAATGTGGCTGAGCTCCAGAGATGCAGTAAGGAGATGGGAGAAAGTTGTAGAAAGACAACCATCACTGCAGCCCTCAACCAGTCAGGGCTTTATGGCAGAGTGGCCCGACGGAAGCCTCTCCTCAGTGCAAGACACATGAAAGCCCGCATGGAGTTTGCTAAAAAACACCTGAAGGACTCCAAGATGGTGAGAAATAAGATTATCTGATCTGATGAGACCAAGATAGAACTTTTTGGACTTAATTCTAAGCGGTATGTGTGGAGAAAAACAGGCATTGCTCATCACCTGTCTAATACAGTCCAAACAGTGAAGCATGGTGGTGGCAGCAACATGCTGTGGGGGTGTTTTTCAGCTGAAGGACAGGACGACTGGTTGCAATCGAGATGAATTGAAAAAGATGAATGCGGCCAAGTACAGGGATATCTGGACGAAAACCTTCTCCAGAGTGCTCAGGACCTCAGACTGGGCCGAAGGTTTACCTTCCAACAAGACAATGACCCTAAGCACACAGCTAAAATAATGAAGGAGTGGCTTCACAACAACTCTGTGACTGTTCTTGAATGGCACAGCCAGAGCCCTCACTTAAACCCAATTGAGCATCTCTGGAAAGACCTAAAAATAGCTGTCCACCAACGTTTACCATCCATCCTGACAGAACTGGAGAGGATCTGCAAGGAGAAATGGCAGAGGATCCCCAAATCCAGGTGTGAAAAACTTGTTGCATCTTTCCCAAAAAGACTCATGGCTGTATTAGATCAAAAGGGTGCTTCTACTAAATACTGAAAAAAGGGTCTGAATACTTAGGACCATGATATTTCAGTTTTTCTTTTGTATAAATCTGCAAAAATGTCAACAATTCTGTGTTTTTTTTTCTGTCAATATGGGGTGCTTTGTTTACATTAATGAGGAAAAAAAAAATACCTTAAATGATTTTAGCAAATGGCTGCAATATAACAAAGAGTGAAAAATTTAAGGGGGTCTGAATACTTTCCGTACCCACTGTATACACATGGCTTAAGGCAAAAAGAATAATATAGTGTAAACGTATGAAAATATAAACTAATTCAAACAGGTTAAACTAAAGCCGAAGCATATTATGTTATCCTCATATGCACCTCTAAAAGTGACACAGTACAATACGTTTGTGAGACAAAGTTCTCATGACTTTTAAATATTCAACATTTGTTATTATCTTGATCATAATTAAGTGTTGTGCACTCATTTTTAATTTAATCCTGTTGGGAATGAGATTCATCATCTTTTTTGTCTTTTTCTCTCTCTCTTTCTCTCTCTCTTTTGTAACAACTGCATAACTCTCCGAAGCTATTAATCTTTGTTGATTAGGCACAAGTGTCTCTCAGAACCATTTGTACAAAACAAGCAAGCTCCTGAGAAAAGTTATTCTCTACATCTTTCACAACGATCAAAGTCAGTGGTGAAATTGAGATACTGTATGTGAGGTAGAATATAACAAACTGCAAGCCAATATAAACTAAAAAAACACACAAATTAATTACAATCATTATCTTAATACTGGTCACACATATCAACAGTACTTTCTATATGGCACTTTGTGGTTATAGTAAAAGAGCAAAGCAAATGAAAAAAAAAGAAAAAACACACTTAAAAGAAAAAACATAAATCAGGAGTCTTCAACAGGGTGTCTCCAGCAGTACCGCAGGGGGTCTGCCAATTATGGTTTAAACTCAAAATATTTTTTTTGTGAACCAATGAAACATTACATTAATACTAAATAAACTTCAACCAAAGCTCAAATTAAGAAGCTAAAGTTCAGCTAAATGTTTAATTGTAACCTCCACTTAAAAAAGTACATGACTCTGTATGTCAATAACAATTATTATAATAGCTTTTTAAAGTAAAAATCATAAAGTACACTACTGTTCAAAGTCTGGGGTCAGTAAGATTTTTTAAAGAAAGTAATACTTCTATTCAGCAAGAATGCATTAAATTGATCAAAAGTAACATAAAAGGCATTTATAATATTACAAAAACATTTTAAATAAATTGTTCTTTTAGACTTTCTATTCATCAAAGAATCCAGAAAAACTGTTTTCACAAAAATGACCAAAATAACATAATAGAATGATTTCTGAAGGATCATATGACACTGAAAACACAGGGAATTAATTACATTTTTAAATATATTAAAACAGAAAACAGTTATTTTAAATTGTAACACTATTTCACAATAATACTCTTTTCCCTGCATTTTTCACGAAAAAACAATGCAAAATAAACATGCAAATAAATTTCCAGCATGTGCTGGAAAATAGTAATCTGTCTGTTCAAGGCTAAATCTAACTCATCAACCTATGTTTTTGTACGTCACTGTAATGAGTTGTTTGCCAACGACACTCTACTCAAATTTTTCCACATCCCATCTGTCACTGACATTTCAACCTGTTTGTCACCTCAAGTCCTCCATCGACAAATCTGAGCTCCCTCCCACCACTGCCACCAATATCTTCACCTCCACTGAAGGGCACAATGTCGTTGCCTCCCACTAAATAAAAAAACCTGGCAGATGTCCAAGATGACCTACTGACCTTCACAGAGTATCAATCAGCCAGGTATATTTTCACTATCGACATAAAGTCTGGTTCAAATGCCAGCTTATTTTAGCCAGTTCACATGGTAGCTTATTCTGGCAAAGAATTACCCATTTTAAGGAGGAAGAGATCGTCTGACTGACAACAGTGTTCCTGTGGCTCAGTGGTAGAGCAGTGCAAAAGGTCATAGGTTCAATTCCCAGGGAAAACACATACTGGTATAGCCTGAATGCACTGTAAGTCGGTACAGTTGTGGCTTGTTTCCATTGTGTTGTGCTAATTTCAATGTGTTGTGCTAATTTTGTTGTGTTGTGGCTTGTTTCCATTGTGTTGTACACTACTGGGCTACCGTAGTATCAGTTTTAATGCTATGAAATCAAAAATGCTACAAAATCATATTTTGTGAGAAAGTGTGTCATGCTATACAGCAAAACAGGCACTATTTTTGGAATCAGTACTCAAAAATTTGTAAGAAACAAGAAATGGATTTCATTCAGAAAACATGATGCACTGCAGTATAATATTAGACAGAAAAACTTCAAATATTGAAAATAATCTTTGTGAATGGCTGTACAGAAAACACTGAAAAGTGAAAAAATTTGATATTGTAGCATATTTGAAAAAAAAAATTGTATTTGGTACAAAGCTCTTTCAAACAAAATTCTGAAGCATGAATGCACAGATTTATCTGCATCTTCTTGAAAAACTACCCCAAATCTAGTTTAACTGCACATAGCATATACCATAGCACCTACTATATATAGCATAATTTGCATCAAACAGTCAATTGATAAACTGCTCAGGGTTTGGGACCTGGAAATTCTCAATGTCAAAGTGATGACATTTCATCTAACATGGATTCTGGGAATACTATTGCTTTTTTAATATGCCTGCTTTGAGAATGCATGGGAGTGCAGCGATTATGGCAGACATGAAGGTCACTCAGGAGGCAAAAATTTGTTTTAAAAGCTTTTCCTCACATAGCATTCACAGAATGCTTGCAGAAGGTGATTGCACCATCGCAACTGTGACAGCTCTCCTGTTGCTCTGCCTTTAGAAGCCTCTGTGGTGGCCCATCAGAGTCAGAACATGGCAAGATTGGCTCTCTAGGGGACTGGCTGAGAGACACAGGAAATCCTCAAACATTAATGTGAAACAAGCTTATGATGGCCTCATAGTAACCTGCTCTCTGGGAATCACTTTAAGAGGCAGCTAAGGAAAGTGAGAAAACCAAGGTCTATCTCTTTAGCCCAGAAAGCACATCTCTCTCGCACCCTTTGTCTTCATTTATGTTCCTGGCCTTCTTACATAAGCAACTAACAGGAACAATTTGATGAAATGCAATTTCATTATCTATTTAAAGCATGAAAAAACAATATATACTCTATAGAAACTAAAACGTCAGACCTTGTGCACGAGGAGGTGAAAATCAATAGTAATTTGCAATGCATACACTCGGCACTGTATAATATTAACAAAGCCATAAAAGCATCTAATTGTTGTTTCTCAAATCATTTTCAAGCAAAAAGTTTTTAAAGAGAGCAACTTCTCACATCATCACACATCTTAATGTTGTTCAACTGGGGATTTTCTAACTATATATTCTGCTGCTATGGAAGGCAGACCTACTACATTAATGTGTTGCTGTATCTCATTAATGTTGGAGCATCACGCTCTGGTGGGCTCCCATAATTCATTCTGTTCTCCATGCTGGAAAACGACAGCTGCCAAGCTCTTGCAAATCACAGGGTGGAGGAAATCCCAGCGCACTGCACTTTCAGTCAAAAAAGATCAAGGGAGAGAGAGAGAAAGACGGAAAATAGTGGAAGCGGGTGGATGGGGGCAGGGGACACATAACCCAGTGCTTTTCTTGTGAGCTCTAGAGCAAGAAGATGGAACTCAGACTGGAATTGGGAACAAACACTGGTTATGAGAATAAATGCGAAAATGTGAACATTTTATATTCACTATAAAATAAGTTGGATAAACAACAATCTGCCAAAGCAGACAATCTGAAAAGCAGGTGGTTTTATACTCATCAAATGTAAGCATTAACTTAAAATGGTGATTTTGGCCTGTCACAACTCTTGCCCTTCTTGACTAAACAATTAAAATCAATAAGCCTTAATTTTGACAATCTTGCTGATTTTAAATTATTAACTATTATTAATTTGCAAATACATTTATTGCTAGGTTCCACATTTGCACCATGTTACCACACACACACAAAAAATTTGATAATTAGGAAGCGGTATAATTTATAAATTATCTCTTTAATTTTAAACACAAATTTAGTTTTGACTGCACTCAGTAAACTTAATCGTTCAACCCTGTTACTCAAGTTATTTAAGTAAGAAACAAAACAATTAAAGGGGTCATATGATGCAATTTAAATTTTTCCTTTCTCTTTGGAGTGTTACAAGCTCTTGGTGCATAAAGAAGATCTGTAAAGTTGCAAAGACTAAAGTCCCAAATCCAAAGAGATATTCTTTATAAAAGTTAAGAGTCAACCACGCCTACCTAAAATGGCTCGTTCTAACACGCCCCCACATATCTACGTCACGATGTGGAAAGATTTGCTTAAAGCCGCCCAAGGGTTCACGCAAAGAAAGAAGGCGTAACTTTTATTCTCGCTGTAGTATTGTTGCCGCCGCCGCCATGTCGTGAAGGCTCTGTGTGTTTCGTTGTGAAAGTGAAACTACTTTGTTTGGCCTTCCAAAAGAGGACGATATCCGCTTCGTCATGCCTGGAGCTGATCCGTGCTGGTTGCTGAGGAAATACATCAACTTCGTGCTGTGGATCGCCGGATCGGCTTTCACCGTGGACGAAGCGGAGTCCAGCCCGGAGTCGTCACATGTGCTTGCCGGGTGTTTCGTTGTGAAAGCGAAACTACTTTGTTTGGCCTCCAAAAGAGGACACAACTAGAAATCAGTAGTTAAGTTGTATTTACAACACTGTTCCAGAACAGTTCAACCCAAATATTCAGATGTGTCCAGCGCATTTTATGGAGGACTGTTTCCTGATCCTGGTAGAGTAGACTACAATGCCGGCTGTTCTGACTCACAGACTGTAAGTATGTTTTTTATATTTAAAGAATTTGCCACTGATGATTCAAACGCGAGTTTTGAGCAGTGTAGAGTAGTGCTTGTTGTTTGTCATTTCTCCGATCACAAATGCAGACATGGTTTTATGTTTACGCGGCGCGATGCAACGCAACGCGTAAAAAGACAGTATAAGTCATTATAATCCATAATTATGTCCCCACTGGATGCAACAAATGCCTCATTTATAATGGGTTTTAATGTTTTTGTCTCGTCGCTCCGGCCATGACAAGGTATCACAATATGGTAAGGGGCGTAACCTTTCTGTCACACACTTGAGGTATTCGGCCAATCACAACGCACTGGATAGCTGGCCAATCAGAGCACACCTCGCTTTTCAGAACGATGAGCTTTGTAAAAATCGATGCGTTTCAGAAAGGCGGGGCATAGAGGAGAAACAATAATGTACAGAATGTGGAAAATAATGTGCTTTTTTAACCTTAAACCGCATAAACACATTTCATTACACCAAATACACAAAATAATGATCTTTTTAGCAACATCATATGACCCCTTTAAACAGTTTTTTTTCTTAAACCACTATTAAGTACAAACCAAAGCAAACCAGCTTTGAGTGACAAAACTGACATCTTAGAAGTCTGGAAAAGATTCTGCCAAATTAATTGTTTAAAATATTGGTGCATTATGTTAAATTAATTTGCCAAAACTCTTATTTGAATGCTCTTAATTAGAGGACTTAATGCAGATACTAAATCATTAACACTGTAAGCATTTGTTAGTCACTGCAAACACACCGGTGCTTGATAGTACTTTAATGAGATTAGGTGGCTCATTATTCTTGAACAAGGCTAGAACCACAAACAGGCATAGCAAATATTCCTTGAAAAGCTACACTGTTCAGGATGCTTGATTTAAAGTATGAAATGTATGTGAAGCATGTACAGAATTCCAGTTTCAACAGTAGGAATAAAAAGCATTCTTGAGCAACTAAAGAAACTAGTCACTTGCCATGAATTAATCTCTTGAAAATCAATCATATGTTTTGTATAAAAGTCATTGGTATGTATCAGACGGGCTGTTTTTCTATTTCGGTCAAGTGCTCTTATCAAGATAGCATGAAACACTCCCTCACATTTGCTGCCATTGACTCCACATGAGATGCATGCATTAAAAAAAAGTCAATAAAATATGTACAGCATTAACATCTGATGCTAATAAAAGATCTACCAGTCTTAGCTATTTATAAATCACTCAAATGCATCAATAATTTCTCTGTAGATATTTAAAAATAGATGCAGCAGACCACTGCTTTTGTTCTTCCGATCTAATCTTTAGGACAGAATGTCTGTGCTGTCATTGTGCAAGTAATCAAATTGGATCCATTTGTTCAGACACTGTCCCCAAGGTTGAGAACCTCTGAACTAAACAGATTGTGGACGGATACGGAAATATCGGATTTTTGCTGCCTGTCTGAACAAAGCCTAAGTGACAGATCGAAGGGGTCTAACTTAGTTTATTCTCAGCTCCCTGATTCCTGCCTCTCACACTCTTTCCACACCCTGCTGTGAGAAAACAAACTAAATTCTTTGCCACTAAGGTCAAAGCAATGACCTTGAACAGAAGCCTCCATTTTACAGTTCCTCTTTCAACTCAGCCTGCCTGTGCTGAGGTTTCAGCAGAATGTCATACAGAGCTCTGCCAAGTGGTTTGAAATGAGAGGGCTTCTTTGAAACATCTATGAGTGCTTCATATTTCTTTTGATCAGAAACGTCACCGGTTTGATAAAAATGTCCTTTTTGAGCTAAAACAGCTCAAAGCACAAGCACAACATGTGAAAGAAATTCTGAAGATTTGAAGATAGAATTGCAATAAAGATAGTCAGGCCCTAAAATATAAGGGAACAGGAATTATATGATTATGAATATGATTAAATATTTTATTGAATATTTTTAAAGCTCATTTGAATTTAATTCAGAACATTGTCACTTGACATAATGGCTGAAACCAGTGTACATAAAGGAACAGTTCATCCTAAAATGAAATTTCTGTGATCGTTTACTCACCCTCATGCTCGTTCCTAATCTGTATGATTTATTTCTTACATGGAACATAAAAAGAGATATTTTGAAGAATGTTTCATCCATTTTACATATTAGAACGTCAATGGGGTCCAAAATGACAAGTAAAGGACAGAATTTTCATTTTTGAGTAAATTATTCTTTAAGACACTGAACCACCAGAAAGATACAGATACACTTGATCTGATGCCCCAAAGAGCCTTTACAGACTCATAGCCCTCAAGACAACGTTTGAAATGATTATTGGAAAATTAATTATTCATTTAGATCACAACGGATTAATTAAAACTGTCAAAATGTATATTAGGACCTGCCTTTGGGTTGTGTATTATTTACTTCATTACATTCAAATGTCTCCTGGTGGAGAACTACTCAAACCTGCTGGTGGGAGGTGAGAAACACGACTGAAAGAAACTCAATGATGCCATCAGCTCTGCAAAAGTGCAGTTGGTGTCTCTCTTGGTGAGCTGAGCTGACATTTAGCGATGCAAGTAGCCTGAAAATATCATGTGGATTTTTAAAAGTCACAAGAAAATTAAGGAAACACATACAATATTCAAACTCTCAAGCAAAGACCTTGTATAAGGTGAACTAACTAAATGGCATCCCTCAAAATGGCTATATTGAATAAAAGCTACAATGAATCTGATGTCGCTCAATGCACAGAAAGTAATAGGCCATTTGCTGCTATTCAGTGATTTTATATATTTTTATATAGATTTTAAACAGGGATTTTACTATGGTGAAGGAGGGCTGCAAAAGATAATAAGATTTTTTAAATCTTAAAATGGTTAAAAAGGATCCTAATTGTGGCAGTTAAGAAACCTAAAGCAATGATGAACCATAAATAAGGATAATAAACAATATGATCTTATAATGAATAATAAATAATTACATTTTTATCATTAACCAGAAGAAGTTATAATACAATGATCATTATTTATTTATGCAAATAATTTGAATAATTTAAGATTTTTTAAAATGTATTTGATAGAAGTTTTGAAAGAAATATTACAATAGAAAGCAGTTATTTTAAATTGGAATCATATTTATTTCTTTTTCTTTTTACTGCATTTTAATCAAATATATGCAGTCTTGGTGAGCATAATACATGTCTTCTTTAACAACATTAAAAAGTATATTAATTATTCCAAAATTTGAACACTAATGTGCATGTGGATTTTAGACCGATGACACTTAATAGGCAATGTGCAATGTCATTTAAATAATGTTATTTTATCTAAATAAATGATAGATAGATCGATAGATAGATAAAGCAAGGTCAAGAGTACACTTGCCTGCAGCCTGCTAAATCAGTACTTGAAAGATGCCACTCTGAAAGTACTGAACATCTCATCCATCATGCAGACCAGCTTCAGTGGGGTGTTTCCATTAGACACGAGGGCAGACTGTGCTGTTAGAGAATTATTTTTTGTTCAGCAGTCAGTCTCCCAGGAGCGTCTCTCTCCTCCTGCTGCCACTCAGGTGTGAGTCTGATGAGCGGCATTACCAGCGAGGCGTGGAGGGCAGTGGATCATGAAGGACAGGAAGGCATTACTTTCACTTCTTTCTCTCCATTTCTCTCCATTCCTTCAGGTGTGTCTGGGAAATAAGGCTCGAGGGTGAAAGTGGGAAATTCCTGCTTGACATTTTTCAGCCATTTAGTGTTGGTTTATATGATGCTAAGATATAAACTCTGATTTGTGTGTATGTGTGTACTGGAGTTAAAAAAACAATGACGTTGTAGGTCATCTTCCTATGACCTTCAGCTGTTTCTTCTATTCTCAACAGAGCTCCTAGACAACAGCATCATTCCCAATGGACACTTTGATTTAGAAAGCTTTACCTAATACAACAGAGAGGTCAAACTCGAACGAGAAGTTCAAATTGGCAATTTGTTAAACTAATAAAGGTTAATGGCGAGGTCATGGACGCACTAGTCCAAGAATAATTTCAGCTTGTCTGTGTGATTGTTTGTGACACAACTGCAGCCTTTTATATATTTACAATCTCTATGCGTTAATGGGAAATTGGTAATTAGCTACGAAATGACAGCCTCAAGGGGTTTTCAGCTACTGTAGTTATAATTATATATAATACTGTTATAATACTGTGTTTGAAACTAAGACAAGAACATTGTGAGGAATATATAGCAAAACTTAAAATAACCTACATCCTACCTCTGACATGATTTGAGTTAGAAGTGTAATGAGATAAAAGGAAAAAATATTTCAGAATTAAGGATTATGGGTTCATTATGATTAAATGATTTTAAATGTTTAAATGTTTAAATGTTGTCTGGGGGTTTGGCAAAAGGAGAGTGGGACTGTGGGCGGTGCTCGGGGTGGTGACTGAAGGCGGTGACTGAGTAGTTCTGACGTCACCTTTTTTATGGAAGTCACAACGGTTCGTGAAAAATCACAGCTACTTTATGCAGGCTGTGTGTATTTGACTGTGGATTGACTGTTCTGAAACTTATATGGTAGTTACATAGCCCCTAGACCTCAGTAATCGTGAAAAAAAGCCAGGAAATTTCAGTTTTGATTAATCTGGGACCTTTAAGTTATGAACAACTCTTTTAATTAAAATTAAATATTAAAAATATAATATTTATAAAAAAATCTCAAGGGTTTTGTGTAGTGTAAGGGTCTAGGGATAGCAATTAAAATTATTGGTAATAGTACACAATAAGGTCCCTTTGTTAATAACGGTTAATACATTAACATGAACTAACAATAAGTAATACATTTGTTAAAGTATTTATTAATATTTGTTAATTTTAGTTAATAAAAAATACAACTGTTCATTGTTATTTCATGTTAGCTCAGGTCCATTAAATAAAATTAACAGATACAACTTTTGATTTTAAAATGTTGAGATTATCATAAGCAGATAATCAATTGCTTATTTAACTAAGGTAACAAAGTAACATGGAAAATTTACAAGTCAAAGGAGAATCCCACAATAAAAAAAAAAATTTAAATTAAACTTAATAAAAAAACGTACAAATTTCAATTAAAATAATAACAATAATAATAATGAGTATTATTATTATTATATTATATTAAAGAAAAACTTGTTCCCATGTGGAGACATCCAAGGATGTTAATACAAAATTAATTTAATTCATAAAATGCATGCATGTATGGCTATACTTGGGCCAAATCATTTTAAAATGTTAGCTGAACTGTCACAAACTGACTTGTGAGGACATTTTAATTATTCCCTTTTATTTAAAAATCTAATAATGTCAAGAGTGTCATGTAGGTGTGGCAGCAACAGCAAATATCCTTCTCTTAGTATGCAAGCATGCTATATAACAGACCTTGCTAATATAGCTCAGAAGGTGTGTGAGGGTGGGTGGGTGAGTCTGATATGATAGATGGTTCAGATCAACCCTGTTCCTCATTCTTCAATTTTATGCACCAGCGCCTCCCTGAAATTGGATATGCAGACAGAATATGATGTCATTCCTTGTGATCGATGTCAGTTGGGGTTTGCTGCCAGTTAAACCTCAGTGGTGCTGGTAAAATATGACTGTCTGGAAAAATACCCGTATCAAAACCTGAAGTGATTCAGCAACTGATGGGCACATCACAGTATTACGTCACACTCTGACTCAAGCTGTGATAATCACTTGACTGTCAATTCATTCAAAACTTCTTAACAAAGTAAGTACACAGGGCCTTTTCTAGGCATAGGCGAGCTAGGCGGTCGCCTAGGGCAACACCAGCTGAAGGGGTGCCAATGAGCGCACGTACTGGTACTTTTAGCAGGGTTGTGATAAAGAGTGGCACGGTCACCCTGAAATATGACTGCCGCCCCCACTGGATCCCCCATTATTGGGCTAGAGTACTGTCAATCTGACGATGCCTGTATGCCACTGGATCAGAGTGCTGTCAATTGCTGCCTGATTGTTGCATGCAAAGTTTGCATTTGGAGCGCTCAACAACGCCATTAGATCAGTGGGCTCTGTCAGTGCTTTGGCAAGGTAACACTTTTTTTTTTTGCCATGCAATAAAGCTAAGTTCAAAGGCCAATTTAAAATATGGGTACAGTAAATAAAGTGCACAAAATAAATTTTTTTAGGCAGTATTTGTGGCAACTTGATACAATCATGTTGCGAAAAATGTCCAAAAGGTGTGCGTTTTTGCGACCAATGCATTGTTTAATGATCAGCGTGGTCATGAATATCCCTCTAAACTTTTACACATCCAAGTAAAAAAATATTTGTATAGTAAAATTTGCTAATTCACGAGATCAATGCTACTTTATTAGACCGCTGTACGAGGGTAAATGCATTCCGTACAGAGGTGTCGGCAATGCTGAATCAATTCCTTCACTTCCAAAAGCTCTTAATGGTGCCGGCACGTATTTAAAGGGGAAGTTCACACCTTAATGAGTAGCAAATGATTAAGTAGCTACATTGGTTACTTTTATGCCACAGATAAAGCTTTTATATGTAGTTTGGGATAACAAAGGGGTTTTATATGTTTGACTGAAATAATAATGCAATAACTGACACTTTAAATCAATGTTTCAAGAAACAACAACAACATTTTTTAACAAAAAACAGATAAAGACAAAAAAGTAGCCATTGATAATATCTAAACATGCATCCAAATCCAAATGTAATAAAAAAAATAATTTATGTGTGATTTATGTGTAAAATATGTGCAATGTCTTAGCCACTAGGGATTGTTACACAGGGCTATACAGGCATCTAGTGGCAAACACAATGATATTACAGATACTAAACTGTGCAAAATGTTTATCTTAACAGTCAAATTACAAATAATGCATTCAGATTTGTGGAACTCAATGCGCTGAATCTCCACAAATTAGTGTCACTACTATGACAACCAATTTGAATGTGAAAAGCAACTGGTGTCTGAAAAGAATTATACTGTATATATGTATGATATCTATAAATATATAAAGATAATATATAATTGGGGGGGGGGGGGGCGCAATAGGGGATTACGCCTAGGGCGTCAAATTGTCTAGAAACGGCCCTGGTATACAGTGTATCTCAACAAAAACAAAGTAGATGATGCTGTAAAAAGTTAAACCAAAAATAAAATCTACCATCACTTACTCATCCTTGTTTAAATATGTCTCAACACAATTTTAGCATACAGTGACAGCAAATGGGAAAAGATGCATTCAAGTTGCAAAAATGACAAAAACCATAAAAGCAGTTCATATGACTTGTGTATTTCAAGCCTGAAACCATATGATTGTTTTCTGTGACAGTCTGACTGCAATTTAAGTTCAAAAAGTGAGTTTACAAAAAAGAAGGTGTGTTTGTGCTGGGGAAAAAAATAGAAGATTTAAATTAGCATATGGTTAAACCAGATTATAGGTTATTAGTGAATATGACAAAGGTTGTTAATATGAAATATAATGCATAAACTCTTCCCTTAATTCTAGTTCTGCTAAATCAATATTAATAATTAGTATAAATTAATTTACGTGTTCAACAAGCATTCAAAAGTTACTTTTATTCAGCAAGGACACATTAATTTGATTAAAAGTAACAGTCAAGAAATTTGTAATGTTTAAAGGGGTGGTTCACTGGTTTTTTTCTAGGCTTGATTGTGTTTATGGGGTGCAGTCTAACATGTGTTAATGCTTCGATTGTAAATAAACGCATTATTTTTCACATAATTTACCTTTATTCCACACAGCTCTGTCCCTTCTCTGAGAAACGGGCTGATCTTTTCCTGTTTTTATGAAGCCCCGCCCTCAGAAATAGGCGATGGGCTCTGATTGGTTAGCTAGCCCAGTGTGTTGTGATTGGCTAAACCGCCTCTAGTGCACATCTAAACGTCCCGCCCATCAACATAGCGGCATGTGCTCCGGTTTTATTGTAAACAAAGGCATCGTTAATATCGTTTATCAGTTTGAGCCCGATTGAGAAGCAGAGGATATTATTGAAGAGGATCGTGCAGAACCTGTGCAAGTATGGCTTTTAATGGTAGGCCTATGTTTTTTGTTTGTTGTTGTCTCATACTTTTAGATATGCTGTTATTTGTAAATGCTTTTAATATACGGTTTTATCCTGATTAAAGCTATAATACAGTACAGCAACTGTATGCGCGTCCATGTATAAAGCTTCTCATAGCTATGTGTAAATAAGTGTATAGTTGGAACAGTTAATTGCTGGAGCTGAGCTGAATGAGAGAGAGAGAGAAAGAGAGAGAGAGATGCAGAGTGTGTGCAGAGCAGGGGGACGTGTGGAACAGTATTAAGAACCGCTGCTTTGGAACATTGATTTTGAAACTTGTGAATAAATTAGAATCGTTAGAAGACAGAATCGATTATGATATATGAATAGATTTGACGGGCACCCCTAGTTTTCTCTTCTTCTTCTCTAAAGCTGCGCAGCATGGCCTCGCCCCTTTTGCTGCCTTTTCCTGAGGGCGGGGTTTATCAGGGTTTGTGATGTTACGAACCTGGGAAGTAACTTATAGTCCCTACCAGCCGTTTTGGTAGGCATTAAATCGCCAGAATTTTAAAAGACATTAACTCCGTTTGCATTGAACTT
Source organism: Sinocyclocheilus anophthalmus (assembly GCA_018155175.1). Taxonomy (NCBI): domain Eukaryota; kingdom Metazoa; phylum Chordata; class Actinopteri; order Cypriniformes; family Cyprinidae; genus Sinocyclocheilus; species Sinocyclocheilus anophthalmus. The sequence goes on from JADLZN010009975.1 coordinate 733,690, forward strand.
TCAGCTTCGAACTGTGCGATATGGTTTATGTTAAACAGCAACATTTAACACTAATGTTAAAAAAGTGAAATCACAATCAACAACCCTGTTAAACCTTATATTCATCAATGAATCCTGGAAAAAAATTATTAAAGTATTACAAAAATATTAAGGAGCACAATTTTTCACACGTCTCTGAAGGATCATGTGACACCGAAGACTGGCAACTTTGGTGGCCATAAGAGACTTCTTTCAAAAACATAAAAAAAACCTTAACCTCAAACTTATGAACACTAGCATAGATTAGAAATTGGGTCTTAAAATCAAAATCACATCCCAGACGTATTTTCTCCAGCTCAAGAAAATGAATGAAAACAAAAAAGTCCTTTCCTCAAAAGTGAGCTGTTAAAATGGTTACAGTATGTCCATCAAGATTAATAGATCTGCAACAACCAACAGAGGCCAAACAGCTAAAAAACTGACTCCAAGTCACGACCTGCCAAAAAGTGAGAATTCAGGGCACCACTGAATATGTTTCTGCCACTCATCTGACCTTCCGGCATCACATTTTGACTAGCAAGAGACCTGTCAGTTAAAAAAGGAAAGAACTACAGGAATGACAGTGTTTTACCCCTCTCCTGCTCCCCTCTGCCCCTTCTGTTCCTGTCAGCAAAGACTTGGAGATCCAGGTTCACAGGAAGTAAGGTGACAGGCCCTGACACACGGCCTCTCTAGAGTGTGTGCGCTGCAGCTCCTGTCTGAATATGTGTGTGTGTGTGTGTGTGTGTGTGTGTAATCATGCTTGCCGGGTTTGTAGGTGCTGTCAGAGCCCAGCATAGCATACTGTGCAACAAGCCGCTATTTTGCCAAAGACAGGAGAGGAGATGACACAAGGTGGGGGGTCTTTTCTCAGCACAGGGGTCTGTTCTCAGGCCTGGGGCTTCACAAGTGTACAAACAGAGAGCTGACAGTGAAATGAGTCAGACTCTGCCATGCAGCCAGCTTTAACAAGCAATCTGGAGGTCCTCCTTAGCACCAAGACAAACAGAGGAAACTCTCATTTAACTCCAGATTAAACTCCCCTGATTCCCAACAATGTCATGCTGGGAGCCTTCAGATAATTGTGGGTCAATCACAGCACAGGACATCTAAAAATAAAGCTTTGATGCTGACATTTAGGCTGAGTGTGTTGTGAAGCAGTTCAGCCCTGGTGCCAGGTGGCACAATAAGGATCCAGGAGGCATTGAGAGAGTCGTGGAGACATCGAGGGTTGATTTCTTCTCACCGGCAGACAGGGAACGTTGTCCATCTGTCTCTCAAAGAGACAGAAAAAGCATGGCACAGCGCTGCAGAAAGACCATGGTCGTATGAGATAATGAGTGCAGATGTATAGAAACTGTTATAAGGAAAGACAGGATTTGCTCACTGGTTTGAGATATAGGGACTAGATGTCACACTTCTTTTCTGTATAGGCACATATTTTAAAGGTATTTCCACTGTCATTGCTGGCAAAGCGGGAAAAAAAATCCATTTTGTGACAACATGCCAAATCTTTATGTATGTATAGTAAGTCATTAAACAGCCAATTGTATGTTTTCAAATAAATTCATACATTAAAAAATTAAAACCATTATATGGCACACAAAAAAAAACTGAACTGCAAACATTTCAAAGTTGACATATAAAGTAATAACATTTTTAAAACAAAATGTTTTCAACACTGTAATGACAAAATCACAAAATTAGTATATTAGAATGTTTTCTGAAGCATCATGTGATAGTAAAGACTTATTTTTAACTTTTTATTCATCAAAGAAAAAAAGTATCACAGGTTCCAAAAAAATATATAAAAAAATTAAGCACAACAGTTTCAACACTTATAATAAATCAGCATATTAGAATGATTTCTGAAGGATCATGTGACACTGAAGGACAGAGTAAGGCTGTTGAAAATTCAGCGACTGAATTCACAAAATACAAATTGATGTTTAAAGTATATTAAAATAGGAAACCAATATTATTATATTATAAAATTGCAATAATATTTCAGAGTATTTCTTTTTCTGTTTTCTTGATGAGCATTAAAAATCATACTGATCCCAAACTTTTGAACAGCAGTGTATATTACAAAAGTATGATTATGTTGGTGTTTTAATTAGGAGGACAGAATTTACAAAAATAAAATAAAAATATAGGTAGTTTGAAACCAGCATACAATATCACAGTTAAAGACAACACATTTGTGTGACTTTTGACTTAAAATGTGGCATTATACTAAAACGTAACCAATGTGATTTTAATAAAACATCACTCAACAGCATTTGGAATTATAGTCCTGGAATAGCATTGCTTCACAGAAGAGATTTGATTGAGTGAATATGATTTACACACCATTTTGACTGTCACCTCCATACACACCTTTTTGAAACAGCACGCTGCTTCATTTGTATAGGTTCTCAAAGCTGCTTTCCTCTATCTATTTGTAATAATTTGTGTGCAGCATCACACAAAAACCTGCCACAAGCATATTTCTTAAGAGATTTCCCTACCGTGAAAGGCCCTTTGTAGCATCTCAAATTATAAATCTGTTGTCCTCGCATGTTTTGTATCCCTGTTGCTACACTGAAAGACACTTTTCATACTCTGTCGTTCTATTCCGAGGTTGACTGAACATTTTTTCAGACTCTAATTTCTGCAGCAATTTTAGACACCTTGCCCTGGGAACATTTTCTCTGTGAGTGGTGTCAAAATAGAGACAAACTTCCTACTGGATTTGCATCAGGCTGTCAGACGGCGTTGATCAATGACAGAGGGAGTGAAAGGCCAGACGGATCTTTTACACTTGCTCCTCATCAGCGCTCAGACTTCTCCAAAGCTTTCAAAATCTCTCCAAAGTACACGTCAACGGAGTACACAAGAGCCCAGAACGAAGATGTTAAATTGTGCAGAATTTTATGGCCTACTTGAGCGTTATTGTGAACAAGATGACAAACTGAGACCATAAAAATTATTTATTTGTCACTGAAAAAAATACATTACATAACATTCTGTATTTGCCACATTTAAGAGAAGCTGATGTGAAAAAGATAATTTGAGCAATTGTAGAATGCATGCAGCCTATTCATAATAGTAAAACCATTAAAAATGCATGCTAAAATATATTTTATGTGATATTATAGATAAATGAGAAAATTAGATTTCCACATTTCTTCATATTACAGTAAAAGTTATATTACAGTAAAAACTTTTAAATTGTTACAAAAAGTTTCTATTTTAAACAAATAATGTTCTTTTTTAATGTAATAAAATCATTAATGATATTAATGATACAATTATTCTATGCATGAAATAGATTTCCACCATATCTGCCCAAAATCAAAACAAGATTAAATTGATCAAAAGTTACAATAAAAATTGTTAAATTGTTACCAGGCAAATGCCATTCATTTAAAGTGTCCTATATATCAATATTCACAGTATTAAAACCATAAAAAAGCACTTGATTACTCATAATATTCATGATAAAATTATTCACTGCACAAAAATTTAAGTTTCACCGCTAGAGAATGACACTGACTCCCAAATTCGATTTGCCACATTCAGCACAAGCAAAGAAGGCCATCGGGGAACCATAATAAATGTAGCACATTCATACCCGAGCGTCTAGGAGAGCAAAACGTGATTGCGACCATCTGACTTCCTGTCATCCAAGGACTCAACATTACATCTTCATAATGGCCGTAAAGCCCCATTCAATTCCCCTGACCGCACTCTAACCCCTCAAACCTCCAGTCGCAGCTCACCGTTAGCAGTGTGTCGCATCGGTGTGCCACTCAGAGATGGAGCAGTTTAACACTGCCTGCTAACTGCCATCGCCAGCCCCAAATCCCTATGTGTATATCCTCCAACCACTTCTGCACTGAGCGATTTTCTTTTCATCTCGAAAACTTAAACCTATTGTTCTTTGATCTGTAACTTCACTCCTCACAGGGAGACTTGTGAGAAGCCTGCCATGCCTTTACATGTTTTCCGTGAGAGGGTAAATGACTTGAATGCCAACTGAATGATTGATTATATGCAAGCAGCTAGCTGTGTTGGTTGCATCAAGGCAACAGCTATGCATGTTTTCGAATGACTCGCTCACTCTAAATGGTGCCGTGTTTAGTCCCAGTCACGGCAAGATGGGGAACATTGTCTGAAAGGCAGTTTATTTCACAGTTGGGGCACAAGAGAAGACATGTATATACAGATAAAAGAGATTGTTCTAGGGAATACATTTCATTATGCATGGAGGGGACCCTGTCTGAATAGCAAATCTTCGATCAAAGTAATAACAATGTATTGTTTTTGCTCCTACAAATCAACCGTGGTGACGGCACTGGAACCTTGCCATCCACTTCCATTGTGTGAATGTATAGCTATGGGAGGACATGTACTCTGATGGTGTACTAACATGTACTGTAGGGCATATGCATGTGTTAGCATTGCTTTCAGAAACAATGTTTTTGTTTAAAGGTCTTGACTGAAATCAAATTCCCTTTATCTTTTAACATGAGGTCATTGTACTATAAAAACATCCTATACGTTTCAGAACTCAAAACTTTCTCATTAGTCTAAAAACAGCTTATATTGAAGCAAGTCTGCCAAAACGACAGCTTGTGGAATGTACAACTCTATGATGTAAAAGTGTGAATAAGCACCGCCTCCACAGAAGAAGATCAACGCCTGCTTCTACATCGCTGCCTGTTTAGTCCCACCCACCGATTCGTACATGTAGTGTTTACGAGAGGTCTACACAGAAATCAAATGATAAAGATGCTCCGAAGCCAACAATACACTGTGCAGAAGTGTGCCAGTCCTTGCATTGCCTTCCTTCTGATCCCAACATTAGGAAAGAGTGGATGAAGTGCCAGGACACCTCATAAGAACTTGGTCCTTTTCACCGCAGGTTCATTTACAAACAAGGCACAATTCGACGTGGGATTTTTAGAAAGACTGAAATTAAAAGACAATGCTGTGCAAACTATACTGGGTCTGACAGTAATGTCACAACATTCAAGTGTGAGTAACTTTTTTTTTACATGATCACGATTGCTTTGTCTGTCATTACAGATCGTTTGATATGTACTTATGTACTTATGCGCTGTGTATTTATGCATTTTAAACCTAAATCACAGTAGTCATCTGTGAAGGACGTAAGCTGTCAAACATACACAACTCTTAGCCAATCATAGCCGTGGGCATTTACTTCCGAGTCTGCAATCCGCCACACCTATTCAAACAGAGCGTTCTGATGAGGGGGGTCAAAACAGGACAGAAAATAGTTTATTACTTCTAAATTATGATGTTTTTATATGCCATATAAAAACATTATAATATAACATAATATTATTTTCTTGATAACATTATAAGTGGTCCTTAGAGAACAGTACAAAAGAATAAAAAAGACAGCCCTTTAATTCAGTAAAATATAACTATTTAAAATCTGTTTTCCAGTTTATTGTTTTAAAATGCAATGGAAACGCTGAATTTCTACCAGAAATAATTCTAATATTCTAATTTGTTGCTCACATATTTTAATTATTATCCAATGTTAAATAATATATAGATAATAGTATGCATGTTCAAAAGTACCGAATATTTTATTGAATATTTTATATACATGATCCTTCAGAAATCATTAAACAGCTATTTTGGTGTGTGTTTTGCTATCTATTAAGGTTAAAGCATTTTTGTGCCGTTTAATATTTTTTGTTGAAAACATTATACGTTTTTCAGGATTGTTTTTTTTTTTTAAGTTCAAATTAGCATTTATTTAAAATATAAATATTTTTTAACATTTTAAATGTCCTTGTGACTTCTGATCAATTTAATGCATCCTTGCTAAATAAAAGTATTCATTTCTTTCAAGAAAAAAAAAAATTGCCCTCAAACTTTTAAACTGTAGTGTATGTACGCCTAAAAATAATATACTATAAAATCAAATTATTCTATTCGTATTTTTTGTTACTGTTAATAAATAAAATATATTCAGTAACATACTATTTTATATTCTCTCAAATTTTATACAGTATCATATTGGTTTTTAAATTGGGATAATATATAACCACACCTAGATACACTCTAAAAACCACTAAAAACACTCTGGGCAACCCTCTAGCAACCTCCTAAAGACACCCTAGCAACCACATAACAACACACTAACCATACAGAACACCCTTGTAATGACCCACAGCACTTTTATTGTGACATGAGCTCTGCATGAGCAAGAAATCTACTTTCCATCATTACTTGTTTTTAAATTCACATTCAACCAAGGAATATTACAAATCACCATAAGAAAAAGCAATAATACCCACTGAGCCATTATGCAAGCATTTTATTGAATGAGATCACCAATAATTCCAACTGTAAAGAATCACAATTCTAGTGCAGCCAAACACCTTGTCAAGATGACAGCCAAGCTCTACTACCATAATTGAGGCCATAATAAAAGAATTCTCACTTTTATGTCATTCTTTTGTGTTGTTCAGACAAACTACCCAATATGTGAGCCTGTTATAGGCACTGGGGTTTCTATGATGAATACGAGGCTGATGGTTATGAACATGGTTTAATCAAGAGACTTTGAAAGAGATGAAGGCAATCGTCCACAGAGGGCTGAGAGATGGGGCTCGTGGGGGTTTTAGACAAACAGTGAGAGAAATCGTGATGCATGGCAATGCAGATCTCTGGAAACTGTCAGCATGGAGCAGAAGAGTAACTGGAAAGTAATGGGGGAGGAATTATTTTCTTTTACCTGCAATGGATTTTCCAAGAAACCAATTGAGCTCCGCATTAGAGTTTGTGGAAACATGACCAGAAGGCTGAGATGGAGTCAGTACAATGCGGTAAAATGGAGCAGAGAAAATCATTACTGAAGAACTGGCTGAGGAAACGCACTCAGTTACTAGATTGTTTACTCTTTAGCTCTGCCGTAGATCAAGTTTCCATTTCAGGAGGCATCTGTTAGATGTTTCCTTCTGTGCCAGTTCGGGCAAAAGCTAGCTGGCTACAATAAACTGCTTTTAGCTCAGACTGTGAGAATGGCTCTGTTTAGTTTAAATAGAGGGACTTTGGGTTTTGACTGGGGTTCAGTTTTAGATAGCCTCCCTTGACAGCTGAGATATAAGCACTTTGATGTGCCACAACTGTCAGGTCTGACACTCATCTAAAGTCTTTTAAGTCCAACGAATTCAAGTCAGCCATCAAAGCCACTGTCTGTTTGGGAGAAGCCCAAGAGTGCCTTGAGAAGGACTGAATCGATGACATAAAGCTGTGCTTTAATCGTTAGGACACTTCCAGAGTGTCTAAGGAAAGCCTGGCGAATAATTGGAATACAATTTCATGACCTCTTGCATTAACATTTCAGTATGAGGTCATCTGAGGATTTTGGCACCAGTTGAAGTAACCTTGACCTGACGTTTCACATTCATCACTTTAAAAAATGTAAAGCCTGATGGCACAGGTCGTATTTAAGGTCACCTTGGCAAGTTCTTCACTAGTATCTTGATCTGGTTCTGACATTTTTCTTTACTCTGTTGTAGATTATACGCAAATAACATACATATTACACTAAAATGTTCAATATGAATGTATAAGGCTGAACCACATGAAATCTTAAACTATTTCTAGACTATATTTCATCCTAAAATAATAATAATAACAATATTTAAACTTACATATAATAAGAATTTATTAATATTCTACGTGCATAAAGAAAATGAAGCCAGCAATTTAACTATTAGGATATTTGTGATCATTTTCCTGACACATTTATAGATATTCCTGACAATATTTGCTTTACATACTTCCCTCCAAACTCTCATTATCATTAAAATTAATCTTATAATTAAATAATGTGATAATTTAAATATATATATCACAATATATTTGTGACCCTGTCTGTGAAATCCAGGCTGAAGTCTCAAAATCTAATTATGAGATAAGAAGCATCAACGTTTGATTTTAACCATTAATTTCATTATGATTTCAATCTTACTCAGTTAATATTAAAGATATCAAGGTTACATTTTCACAGAATGTCCTTTACCTTATGTAGTGATTTTATGTAGAAAACAGTAAATCACAAAAAAAAAAAAAAGACTTTAGCTAGGTTTTCACAGGCAGGGTCACATTGGATGTGTATCAGGTATGATTTTTAATTTAAACGGTCCAGCGACTGGTATTAACAGTACTTGGAATATGATTTTTCCAGCACTTACAATTTGGGTGTAGAAATGTACAAAAAAAAATTATAATAATAATAAAAAAAAATAAATAAAAAAATTAATTCCAATTAATTCACCATTGAAAGTACTAAACTCCTAATGCAAATAAACAAATGCTAACGAGTTTTCTTTCAAAAACCAATTTACACATATAAAAGGTCAAATGAATAAATAATGAAGTCATGTAGTTATATGGTAAATGGTAAATCAGGTAAAAAATACATTTTCAGTACACATTTAGTTAATCAGTAAATATGACTAAATTGAGTAAACAGTCACAATTTTTCACCCTTAGAGCTGAGACACTTTACTGCTGGGACATTCATTCAGCTTAACATGAGTACTGCAGTTCATGAATATTATAAATGTACTTTGTTCCTCTCATGTTTGATGGACACAAACAAGTTATTAAATCAACGTTAACTAGCAAAAGCCATGTAGGGGGTCAGTTTTTGATGAAACCGCACATTCTGTTGGCTAACCTCTGCGGCAAATGCTAAACAGACTTCAAAAAGCACTTCACTGTGTTCTAACAAGGAAGAAATTACATTCAGGACGCACTAATTAAGAGCAGCCAATAGTATTTATTATTGTGTCGTTAAGAGCTGATTCTGATTTTAGAACCTCTGATTCAAGTGCTGCAAGGCCAAGTCTTCAACTGTGATTCTATTTCCACAGTACAAAAAAGAAACAAAACCAAAAACGTGAAGGAAAAGGAGCGCAATCGTGCTCAATGAGGATCTCTCTCATCACAGCTGCAAACGCACACCTGCATGTCTCTTTCATTGGTTCCTTTAATTTGACACTCACTCTGTGTGTGCGTTGAGATAGAGCTGGGGGTGAGAACAGGGAGAAAATACAGTAAAAGAGAGGTGAGAGAGTAAAAAATGGAGAAGGAAGAAATGCTTCACTCGTTTCGTAGAATGATTTGTTCTCGCCATAATGTGCTCCTCACTGATATGTTCCCACTCAGGTTAGCAATAATTCACCCCCTCGTATTTAAACTTTCATTCAGAACCACATTTTGACAAATCACACATTCTGTCTGTAACCTCCCTGAATTACCAAATTTGTACAAACCCAATTCCAAAAAAGTTGGGACACTGTACAAATTGTGAGTAAAAAAGAAATGGAATAATTTACAAATCTCATAAACTTATATTTTATTCACAATAGAATATAGATAACATATCAAATGTTGAAAGTGAGACATTTTGAAATGTCATGCCAAATATTGGCTCATTTTGGATTTCATGAGAGCTACACATTCCAAAAAAGTTGGGACAGGTAGCAATAAGAGGCCGGAAAAGTTAAATGTACATATAAGGAACAGCTGAAGGACCAATTTGCAACTTATTAGGTCAATTGGCAACATGATTGGGTATAAAAAGAGCCTCTCAGAGTGGCAGTGTCTCTCAGAAGTCAAGATGGGAAGAGGATCACCAATTCCCCCAATGCTGCAGCGAAAAATAGTGGAGCAATATCAGAAAGGAGTTTCTCAGAGAAAAATTGCAAAGAGTTTGAAGTTATCATCATCATCTACAGTGCATAATATCATCCAAAGATTCAGAGAATCTGGAACAATCTCTGTGCGTAAGGGTCAATGCCGGAAAACCATACTGGATGCCCGTTATCTTCGGGCCCTTAGACGGCACTGCATCACATACAGGAATGCTACTGTAATGGAAATCACAACATGGGCTCAGGAATACTTCCAGAAAACATTGTCGGTGAACACAATCCACCGTGCCATTCGCCGTTGTCGGCTAAAACTCTATAGGTCAAAAAAGAAGCCATATCTAAACATGATCCAGAAGCGCAAGCGTTTTCTCTGGGCCAAGGCTCATTAAAATGGACTGTGGCAAAGTGGAAAACGGTTCTGTGGTCAACGAATCAAAATGTGAATTCTTTTTGGAAAACTGTGAGACCATGTCATCCGGACTAAAGAGGACAAGGAAAACCCAAGTTGTTATCAGCGCTCAGTTCCGAAGCCTGCATCTCTGATGGTATGGGGTTGCATGATTGCGTGTGGCATGGGCAGCTTACACATCTGGAAAGGCACCATCAATGCTGAAAGGTATATCCAAGTTCTAGAACAACATATGCTCCCATCCAGACGTCGTCTCTTTCAGGGAAGACCTTGCATTTTCCAACATGACAATGCCTGACCACATGTTGCATCAATTACAACATCATGGCTGCTTAGAAGGATCCGGGTACTGAAATGGCTACCCTGCAGTCCAGATCTTTCACCCATATAAAACATTTGGCGCATCATAAAGAGGAATATGCGACAAAGAAGACCTAAGACAGTTGAGCGACTAGAAGCTTGTATTAGACAAGAATGGGACAATATTCTTATTCCTAAACTTGAGCAACTTGTCTCCTCAGTCCCCAGACGTTTGCAGACTGTTATAAAAAGAAGAGGGGATGCCACACAGTGGTAAACATGGCCTTGTCCCAACTTTTTTTGAGATGTGTTGATGCCATGAAATTTAAAATCAACTTATTTTTCCCTTAAAATTATAAATTTTCTTCACAGTTTAAACCTTTGATATGTCATCTATGTTGTATTCTGAATAAAATATTGAAATTTGAAACTCCCACATCATTGCATTCTGTTTTTATTCACAATTTGTAGTGTCCGAACTTTTTTTGGAATCGGGTTTGTATATTTAACAGTGAAATGAAATGTTTTCTTTCTGATCAAATACTCTGATATATTATGTGTGCTTTCAGGCTGTGATAAATGTTTATAAAATCAAAAATGGGCCCTATTTAATTTCTTAATGCACATTCCTGACCTTACTGTGCACAGTATTTCAGTGCTAATGACAAATGATTTCTATTTCAAGTAAATGCTGTTCTTCTGAAATTTCTATTCATCAAAGAATCCAGAAAAATGTTTCACGGTATCATATTAATTAGAACAACAATTAATGTGTGTGTGTGTGTGTGGTGTGTGTGTGTGCATGTTTATGTGGTTTATGTGGACACAAATTTGTATAATAACATGGTATGACATAGGTATTACAACGAGAAGGGGATTAATGAGGACATTTTCAGTGTCCCCGTAATTCAAAAGGCTTATAAATAATTCAGAATGAGTTTTTTTTTTTTTATCTAAAATTGCAGAAAGATTCCTGTGAGGGGTAGGTTTAGGGGTAGGGTTGGTGAAGGGCAATAGAATATACAGTTTGTACAGTATAAAAACCATTACGCCTATGGAGAGTCCCCATAAACCATAAAAAACAAACCTGTGTGTGTGTGTATGTGTGTGTGTGTGATCTTCAGCCTCCACATCATGTCAAACATAAAGGTCAAAAGCTTTTAGAAAAACAACAAAAAAACTTATTTCATTTCAGAGCTGTAAAGTAGAAAGAAGATTATTAGCAAATTAATTAATTACTGAATTTTCCCCTTGATGTTGGGTGAACTACTACTTTAAAATATATTACAATTTAACTTAACAAATCTAGCTAATCTATCGATTTTGGAGATGACATAATAAAAGTCTCTTGATTACTTTAAGTGCGGAAAAAGACAGAAAGAGAGAATGAGCGAGAAAACAATGTTTATCTGAAATTCCCAAGACATATATTCTAACCTTGTGTTCCGGAGCAGGATGAGTTTGTGAGGTCAAACCGAATTAAACATGAGCCCCTGGTGTCACAGCGCAGAGGTCAGGGAGTTTAGACGGGCGGCTCTGCATGATCCAGTGGGGTGGAGGCTCATCTGGGCAACAGCTGCATCTGAAGAGGACGGGTGTGTTTCTCGTTGCTCCTCTAGGGTTCGTGATGAGGAAATCAGCAGCTGCCAGTGATGACATCAAAGTGGAGCATTCTGTAAATTATTCATGCTGCTCTGAGCTGCTGAGTGTGTGCTTTTAAAGTTATATCCAGGCTGGACTGTTTAAACCAGCAAAATAATTTATATGAACTCATGCTGGTATATAAATGACACATTTGCATGTTATTAATAGTTTAATGGAGCACAAATGCTCAGATGTTTTGGGCTGTTTGTGTTTTATGAACAGGTGTGACTTTCATATCGTCCTGTTCATACTGTATATGAGCAAATAACCAAAGTTAAGCACCTTTTCTATAGCATTAACTGTGAATAACTCTGTAACCATAGTGACAGTGACTGAAGTAAATGTCAAAGATAGTGACTTCCATAACACCATAAAGTCTTATTGCAACTGACATGACATTATTTAATAAATGAGTCTAATCGAGGTGCGATTTAATCCGTCAAATCTTAATTAACCAAATAGAGTGCAGCATTCAATTCGTGCCCAGAACACAAAACTGTGACTGGATCGAACACCTTTGGATGACATAATCACTCTGTCCAGTGATTTACAGGATTCACACATAAAAAAAACAGCACACGCAAAACAAGCATGTGTGACAGATAGCTGCATTGCATTCACACAGCACAGGCTGTAAGAGAGTCACTTCGGTTACAGAATGCAGTTGTCAATCTCATCTCACCAATAACCAAACTGTGTGTGAATCAGGGATGTGGAGCATTCAGATCTGAATTGAGAATGTTCTTTTAGATTCCAATTGAATTGGAATTGAATTTCAGGTGGTACAATTCTAACGAACAGGTGGTACAATGTGAATTCATAAATTCATAAACCAAAACATGTCATTTTAAAGTGTAATTTTTAACAAGAAAAAGAAAGTTTGTCATAAACTCTAGCTTGATGGCCTTATTTAAAAAATTTAAATTAAAGTAAAAGCATATATTGTAGTTTTTAGGCTTCATTGGCCTTTCCCAGAATGCACTGCCCATTGAATTCAACTTCCCCACCCACATTCACATTCTGATTCACATTCTGTTCTGATTCAACTTCATGTGGGGTGTGGCCAGTTTAATTAAAAATTCTAAATCCTCATTCAAAAATGAGTCTAGTCTTCAGTTCTGAAATTTGTCCAAACTTGGTGTGAACAGAATTGTGTGATATTTTTGAACGGGATTATCAACTGTATTCTGCTGCAGAGTATGGAAGCCCGATTCCACCACTGAATAAAAAAAGGTATTGCGACTTTTTATCTCATAATTCGGACTGTTTTCCCTTTCCTTTCTTCTCAGTTGCGAGTTACAATCTCCAATTCTTCTGACTTTTTTCTCTTTTCCTTCTTTTCTCCGAAATATTTTTGATACCAATTAACTCCGCAGTTCTGCTTTTTTCCTACAGAATTGCGCGTGATTAAAAACTGCACAGTTAAACATACGGAGCCCCTAAAGGGACATGGTGGTGGAAAAAATTCTGGGTGGGAGGAAAAAATGTTTTTTTTCAAATTTTTTGCGTTCTCTCACAAAACTTTTGCGTTCCCTTGAAACTTTTTTGCATCCCCCCCCTTGTTCCCCTCGCAAAACTTTTGCGTTCCCTTGAAAAACTTTGCATTCCCTCGCAAAACTTTTGCGTTCTCTCTCTCTCTCGCAAAACCGTTAATTTTGGCATAACCTCCTGTACTTTACAGCTTGTAGTGGTTCATACAGCTCTGTACGTTCACAAGTTCATAGAGTTTTATTTTGAACTTGGATTCAAGTATAAAGAAATACAGTCAGTGATTTTTAAAGCCCAGTTTTAGGACATTCTAACACGCTTAATGTGGCTTAATGTACTAAAACTGTGAAGGCCCAAATTCCATATTAATAAATACTATTAATACTAAACACAATTTTAATATTAATAACCTTATTAATAATATTACCATTAATAAAGCAGAATAGCCATGAATGCAACGCGCTAAGGCACATTAATCTTTTTCTCCCCCATCGAAAACCATTATAGAAAACGCTAAAGGTAGGCTAATGTACGAAGACGGTAATATAAAAAGACCAAATCTGGTACGCAGTTTATTAATAAAATATATTGCTCACCGTAAAGCAGACTAGCCAGAACGCGCAAAGTTTCACTTGTCTTCTTATATTAAGCTACGTTAAACATGGTTTTCTATGGTGAAGAAAATGTTTATCATGCAATTCAGCTCATATTCTGAGCTCATCTGCTTGCATGTACACAGAATATATTTTTAATAATTTCTATAGCATATTTGATCTTTTTTATTACTGTCTTCATTAAGCTGCGTTTTCTTGGGTCCTTTCTTTTCTTCCTTCTTTAGGTAGGAAACACTAACAACGTTCCATTTAGGTGCTTTCTTCTGTTCATTTATATATCTCCTGCTTTCCTGTATGTAGTATAATTTATTAATAAACTGTATACCAAATTCAGCATTTTTATACCAATGTCTAAGTCTATTAATTGAGCCTATACTTTCTATGGGGGATAAAACGCTAAAAGGATGTTACAAAACCATGCCTTGAACTAAGCACTGACTGCATTTCTTTATACTTGAGTCCAAGTTCAAAATAAAACTCAATGAAACACTATATTGTGAACATACGAAGCTTCATGAACCACTGCAAGCTGTAAAATAAACAAAGTGTTTGTCCGAACTCAACTGGTTTTGCGAGAGAATGCAAAGTTTCTCGAGGGAACGCAAAAAAATTATTTTATTATTTTTCCTCTCACCCCAAAACTTTCCACTCGCCCCGATTTTTTTTTCACCACCATGTCCCTTTAGGGGCTCCTTAATAACATGCAATTGGCACAGAGGAATGATATTGTTAAAATTCCTTTCAAAATGATTTTATTTCCATCTGTTTAAAACCCTGATTCTGATTGGCCTGTCGGTTTAATCGTTTTAAACACTGGCAAAAAAATTTTCGAAGGCACATTCACGATAGCATTCCCTGTGGCAATTACCATTATAGTTGTACTGTGGCATGGCTATTCTTTTTATTGCACATTTTTAAAACTATATCTTTGCTGTTAAATTACAAATAAACTTGACTTGACTATTTAGCGCCCAAACTCTGGAATAACCTACCTAACATTGTTCGGGAGGCAGACACACTCTTGCAGTTTAAATCTAGATTAAAGACCCATCTCTTTAAACTGGCTTACACATAACACACTAATACGCTTCTAATATTCAAATCTGTTAAAGGATTTTTAGACTGCATTAATTAGGTCAACCGGAACCGGGAACACTTCTCATAACACCCGATGTACTTGCTACATTGTTAGAAGGATGGCATCTATGCTAATATTAGTCTGTTTTTTTCTTATTCTGAGGTCACTGTAGCCATACGAATTCAGTCTGTATCCAGATCAGATGGTCACTGCAGTCACCCGGATTCAGTACGTATTCAGACCAGATGGTGGATCAGCACCTAGAAAGGACCTCCACAGCCCTGAAAGACAGCGGAGACCAGGACAACTAGATGAGCCCCAGATACAGATCCCCTGTAAAGACCTTGTCTCAGACGACCACCGGGACAAGACCACAGGAACCAGATGAGTCCTCTGCACAATGTGACTTTGCTGCAGCCTGAAATTGAACTGCTGGTTTTGTCTGGTCAGAGGAGAACTGGCCCCCCGACTGAGCCTGGTTTCTCCCAAGGTTTTTTCTCCATTCTGTCGCCGATGGAGTTTTGGTTCCTTGCCGCTGTCGCCTCTGGCTTGCTTAGTTGGGGACACTTCATTTCCAGCGATATCATTGACTTGATTGCAAATGATTGCAAAGATACTATTTAAAACTGAACTGAGCTGGATGATGACATCACTGAATTCAATGATGAACTGTCTTTAACTGAAAAATTAGTGTTTACTATTGTCATTTTGCATTATTGACACACTATTTTCCTAATTAATGCTGTTCAGTTGCTTTGACACAATCTGTATTGTTAAAAGCGCTATATAAATAAAGGTGTGACTTGACTTGACTTGACTTGACTGTTGTCTTTATAGTTCTCGTCCTTGGTGTGAACGGGCCTCAAATGCTTCTAAATGAAAAATGAAGGGGGAAAAATAGTCAATAGGAAAGTAAGTATGTGCTCGTTCAAGAGATTGTCACGCTGAGAGCTGCAGGAAAGAAAAGCCTGCTGAGACCCCGGTGGCTCGATGTTTGTATCGCTCTCTAGCTGACACCGCCCAACATTGTGTGGGTGGCAATCTATCCCAGGATGCATTGCAGTAACAGGGTTTCACGCTCCAAGGGCATACTTTTGAATTCAAATAACTTCTGTTAAAAGTTTTACTTTTTAGAGCTGTAGACCTAGTTTTCAGCTGAGTTTGTGATCCCTGTTATATGTTTATCTATGAATGTTTCATAACCGTCAGCAACAGCAACGGCAACTAGCGCAGAATAGACCTAACGGAGCTGCATTATAGACTGTGACAGTGAGGATTCATTGAAAAGTCATCGTTTAAAGAGAAAGAGCCCTGGACCTTCAGTGTCAGAACTTGTTTCTGTATATCTGTTTGCTTTCCAGAAAGCAAAAAAAGATGATTGATTTTTTTCATAAGCCACAGGAAAATAATTTAGGATTTATCCTTCATAAAGTACTGTATGTAAATGGAATCTATCCTAAAATTCTGATGAATCACCTGCAACAAATAAAATGTTTTTAATATCTCAGTTATTTCTCCTAGACAGCAAAGAGATTTAATTGAGTGTTTTTCATGAGTTACATCAAACAAACCATCTTGGATTAAGTCTGTGCAGGTATGTAAATGCATTTTGTGAAAATCCTGGGAGATGGAATGTCTTTAACACCTTAAATGTTTCTCCAAGACAGTAATGAGTTTAAATAGAGATCAAATGGAGATTTTCACAAACACCTCATACAGTAGTTATTTCAGTACTAATTCACTTACTGTATTGTATGCTGCAATCAAAGATACTCAAAAATATTAATCAAAGATACTGCTTGCAATCAAAATTCAGAGACCTGAATATGATCTCAAACATTTCTTATCAAATATTGGCAAAATCTAATTATCTGGGCTGCTTTCCACATTAATTTCCTAGTTCCATGCTCTTACTGTAAAAACACAATTTTGGGGTGAGCAAGATTTTTTTTAATGTTTTTGAAGGAATTCTTTTATACTTACCAAGGCTGCATTTAGTTGATCACAAATGCAGAAAAGAAACTGTAATATTGTGAAATATTATTACAATTTAAAAAAATTGTTTTCTATTTCAATATCTTTTCAAATGTAATGTATTCCTGTGATGCAAAGCTAAATTTTCAGCATCAGCATCATTCAGCATCATTACTCTTTAGTGTCACATAATCTTTTAGTGCATTTAGTTTAGTGCGTCCTTGCTGAAATAAATATTAAAAATATATATCTTACTAACCCCGACTGTTAAACAGTAGTCTCAACATTTTTTTCTCCCTAGGAGAAACCCCTGGCAAAGGAAATGAAATTAAATACAGAGAACTTGCTCACTTGTTCATGCTGCTCTGGCCCAATACAGTGTTTTCTTGTGTCTGACACCATGGTAAATTGAAAGTGAAGGGACATTTAGAGTTGTAGTCACAGCCGTGAATCACGCAAGGCCAGTGTCCATGTGTGCTGCTGTTGACCTTTCACTGACTTCACTTCTTTCACACGCACACAAACACATATGCAAACAAAAAGAGAGAAGCGAAAGGTCCTGCATGTTAAAAGGCTGCTCTTAAAACCAGCGGATCAATGCAGCAAGGCATATGTGAGATATCAGACTGATCTAAATTACCATGCATCCCTCTGTCTTCATTGCCTACATTCTCACTTTCCTGCAGAAGAAGATGGGAATTAGAGATTTCCACAATGAGATCAAACTATCTATAGCTGTCTAGATGTCTTTGCCAGAGGCATCATGGAACTGCACTGAACCGTACACACACGGTGTGCAGCAAACACACTGTCCCTTATCAGTTTACCCTATAGCTGCCTGTGGAATACTAATGCACTCTTACTGCAGTCCTTCATGTGATGCATACAGAAACAGAGCTTCCATTAGCGTGCTGTACATCCAGGTCACAAAACGGGAAGATACATCACAGTAATAGTGAGAGAGAGAGAGAGAGAGACGTCATTGGAAGTGATGGAAGGAAAAGAGAATCTGTATTGAATGCAGAGAATGCACAGAAGAAAAATATGTACTGTATTGGCCCGAATATAAGATGACCCTGATTATAAGACTAGAAAATAAAGACGACCCCCCTTTTCCCAAATGTACCTTTTGGAAAAAGGCTTTTTAAAAACCAAATTTTTTTTTCTCAGTAAAACACATTTTGTCTTCAATTATTATCATATTGCATATTTATCCTATTTTAATTTTTGTTTTGAAAGTATGGTAAAAACTGGTAAAATGTACCAACAATCACATTTTAAAAATATACACTTTTTGATATACCATTAAAAAAAAAAACAGGTAGCCCATCTGAATTAGGACATTTAGGCTATCCATCTAATAGTAGCCTACCAAAATCTTAACAGTAGAAGTTAAATCTTTCTGTAGTCTTCAAATCTGGGTATTGTCTTACGTTTTAAAATCACAAAGATAGTTTGGTCCCATCAGGCTAACGTGACAGTCACGACTTATGCAGCTGTAAGGTTTTCTTTCTGTTTTGTTTTTACTAGTGTTGGGTCGTTCTTGAACGATTCGTTCATTTTGAGGTCTTCGGGTTTGAGTCGTTCGTTCATCATGTGACAGCCCCATAAACTTATCCAATGCAGTTTGAGCCGGAAAGAGAATTGATTAGTTTTCATCTCTCGAGTCTTGCGGTTTGATTCGTTTCATATCATCACGTGACAGCCCCATAAGACCAAACCCAAAGACCACTTGTCAGATATCATAGACTGAAGACCCATGTAAACAATGAATTAATCTTTTCTGTTTTTTATAGCAGTTTTGTATTGTTTGTAGTTTGATCAACGTTTGCGTAAGTAGTAGACTTAGGGAAGTAACACGTAACATTTTAAATATATTTAGCTAAAATGAACGAAATGCTCGAAAAAATTTATTAATTTTGCTTGAAACAGACTCAAAGGTCCGAGTCGTACAATGTCAATGATCCGAACTTAATTTTTTCCCCATCAACTAGTTTTACACACCT
The DNA here is from genome assembly GCA_018155175.1 of Sinocyclocheilus anophthalmus. NCBI lineage: Eukaryota > Metazoa > Chordata > Actinopteri > Cypriniformes > Cyprinidae > Sinocyclocheilus > Sinocyclocheilus anophthalmus. Next base: position 752,913 of record JADLZN010009975.1, read on the forward strand.
GGCGATCTTTACACACTCAGTTACATTCGTATTTCCAATGGCACAAGCTCTTTTGAATTATTTGGCGCCACACCCTCTTGTGTGGTGTATTATTGACAGAATGGTCAAAGTCTAGACCCTGAATACTAGACCGACCTCTTTTTTTTTCCCAAGAAAAAAACATCGTCTTATATTCGGGGCAATACGGTAATATTCTTATATGTAAGTATATTTAACATTACCTTTAAACTGCATAAAATAACTAGTCATTGAAATAATTTAAAAGTTAAGAAAAACTTGTTTCATAGGCCGCTCTATTTTTATTAATTTAGTTGAACGTAGTGTACAATGTCATGGGGCTAAAAAATAGCCTTTTCATTTTCTAAAGCAGATAAATGCTCTTCTGCGTGGGTGTTGAATTATGACCCTTTTTTCTTTACATGTACGTCTATCATTGCTTAAAAGTTGCTCTGGTAAATCTAATAATTACCCTGGACCCACAAACCGTCTTCGTCGCTGGGAGGGTTATTTTGGACAATAGGCCAAAATACATGTATGGTCCAAATTATTGATTTTTTTTTCTTTTATTAGGTCTTTTATGGCAAAAATCCTTTTTTTAAGTAAAGATCATATTCCATGAAGATATTTTTGTAAATTTCCTACCGTAAATATATTAAAAACTAAACTAATTTTTGATTAGTAATATGCATTAACAAGAACTTAATTTGGACAACTTTAAAAGGCAATTTTCTCCTTCTTTTCTCAATATTTCGATTTTTTGCAACCTCAGATTCCAGATTTTCAAATAGTTGTATCTCGGCCAAATACTGTCCTATCCTAACAAAGCTTTCAGATTTCGGAAAATTGACCCTTATGACTGGTTTTGGTCCAGGGTCACATATTATAAATCTGGAAAATATAAGCTGTGTAAGAAAGAACATCCTTACTATTATCCCTGCCAGGAGCCCCCTTTATTGATTGAATGGCAGGGCGACCACCAAAATTTTTTCAATGGCACCCCAAATGACAACTAGTATCCTTACTCCTTACCTACTTTAAACCGCAAGACCGCACACCCTGTCCATAAAATATAGCCTTCTAAATGAGTGATGCCAATGCACAAGAGCAGATACTTTCTAAAAAACAAAAAAAAACAACAAAAAAAAAAACACCAGTTCAATCACCCAGTGGTCAATATCATGATTTGGCTGTCCTGCCCTCAGTTTGACATGCTCTGACACCGCGTGGGCCAATGTTCTTATCATTTGCAGTCAGTATCGGCCCGTGGGCCTCACCCTCTGTCTGCGGCCTTTGAATATGAGACATCTGTCAAACATTTATCCCACACACAATCTTCAGAGAGGCTCTGCATCGACAGAGTGACAGGCCTGTCTACAGTCACGGATTCCACACATCACTGCAGTGCTTGATGGAACACCCTTTTTACATACAGTGGTTGTGGTTGATGGAACCAACAGTTTATATACAAAAATAGAAACAGGCATGCAGCGTTGTGATAGCAGGCAACAGAATTGTATTGGTGGTAATGAAACGTGAGGCTCTGTTGGGTGTGCACCTCAGGGAGCGTGTGCCATATGTTTATTGAGGGGACTGAACCAATTAGGGTGTCACACAAGATTGTTCATCTGGACTGTCATGGTACTAAGATGGTCTTTTTTACGAATGGTTTCCACCACCTGCTGTGATCATTAAGAGAAATAATGCACCATGAATGCAGCGCCAGTCGTTCCGGAGTGTTTCAAGCTTTTCTGATGTTTTTAGACCAACCTGGCTGAATGTTAATGCATTAGTGGCGCTGAAAATGAAGCAAATAACACGTTCTTCTCACACAGTAACTTGATGATGATAACTTCATGTAAAGGTTTGTCGGTTTTAAGCTATAAGAAATATAATTATGTAAAGATAAGCATCAGGAAAATATCTTTAATTAGTCTATCTTTTAAGTGTTAATTAATAACAAGTTTAATATTTAATAATGGATTGTGATATATACAGTAATTTTATATATATATATATATATAGATATATTATAATATATATATTATAATATAAATTGTTAATAATAAATCTAACTTTAGTATTTAAATAATAAATATAACCACTATATCAATAAAATATATTATCTAATATATACAGAAACGTCCCTGTCTACAGCACCACCACTGTAAAATCCATTGACCTGCTTAAATCTTGAAAAGATCTTCATCACTCTACATCAGGCTTAAACTCCAATAATGGTAGCGAATTTACTCCACCGCCGAAATATAATACATTTAACCATAAGTGTTAGCAATTAAACGATTCATACATTTTAGATCCGCTGTAGATATTTAGCTGACCTCTCAGGGTCAACTGTCTGGTCAATTCTAAGAACGTTAATTTCCTGTTAAAGGAATCCTTTCTTACTGTCACATTCTATAGCTTGTAAAAGAAATCTGATGATTATTGACCGCCGGTTGACAACAAATGAACACTCAAGTGTGATCAAGTAAGGTTTTATTACCTAAAATAAACACTTAAACTATCTAAAACATACAATAAACACATAAACTGGTCAAAACCATACACATACACACAACACACACACACTTAATCATAACAGTTGGTATAAGGAAAGGTTAAAGTTTAACTCAGTACAGAAAGAGTCATAAAGAATGAATTTTATGGAACACTTTTCATGTATATTCAACAGATCAAAGCCTTTAGGGATACGTCAGATTCTGAGTTCAACCACACCTTTGTAAAAAGGTGCAAATGACACTTAATGTATCAATTAATAAGACTAAGTTTGATACTTGTGAGTCTCGGCTGTCTGAAAGAGATTCCTGATCTTAAGGCCCCAGATCTTGCTGAAATTAGTTGATGAAAGGAACCAGTTTGGTCAGAGAATCTTGGTGAATGGAAAGTCGAGGCCGAAAGGAAGCAGGAAGCTTTGGTATCCTGAAGCGTCCCCACCCCTCAGTGCAATTTTCATCGCAGCATCTCACCGAACCACCAAACGACCAACCGACATGGGGCGGTTCCCTGGACCGGCCCTTTTTATGGTCGGAAAGAAAGATCCCCGCCTTTTCAAGATGGGCTTGGTCCAATGAGCAAAATGGAAATTTCCGCGCGGAGTGGTGGCAATTGCTGGCGGTTTTTAAACCCACGACCCTTTGGTTCTCTACGCATGGTATTTGTGCATATGTAATGAATTCGCTTGGGTGTGAATGCAACAAATTAGAAGATTCGTTAAACCAAACATCAATATGTTGCCTAGTATCACAGTAATATGCACTCTCATTTCGATCCTCCCGATAGAATCATAGAGACCAAAAACATGAAATAGGTGAGGTTATCTTAACTAGTGGTCTATGATAACATGAAAAAAACAGCATACACTACAACAGACAAAATACAAGACAGTAATGGTATACACAAAGACCAAAGGATATGGGTATTCAATCAAATAAAGGTTTTCCTATGAATTAATTATAGAACAGGACAGAGGAGTCCATTTCCTCCTCTGGCATTATGGTGTCTTTCCCTTTCCTTTATGAGGAAAATGGGGAGTTTTTCCTCTTCTCTCTCCATTTCTTCTTCTTCTTTTCCGCCTCATCCCCCCCCGCCTCTCCCTCATGCCCGCATTCCTTTAGTAGCTCCATAAAAACCAATGGTATCAGCATTGGTCCATGAACCCAGAGGGCTCCTGTATCGCGCTTTCTGAGGTTTAGGTGCATTTCTTTGGAAGGTGTCCCCATAGACCCTCGTAAATTTGCCATTTTGGTTAAGTGAGGTGGAGTTAGATATTATTTGTTAAATATAACCAAAAGTTGTGTGTCTGATTGGTCCAAATGCTACAATACACATGCAGATGAAGAATCATGGTGACTCTAGTGCAACCAGTAATAGCAATGCCTATTAACTATTACTTCATGACTTAAAAATTCTTTTTCCCTGAAACACATCTGCAGAGTCAGAATGCTGTACTGTGTCATCTGTTTGTTTGAATTTCCACAAATTATTCCGGATACCGCCCCGTTTCACATATTAAAATTTCTATCCTAGAAACACTCATGAAGCAGAAAGCCATGTGTTTTATGCGTCAATCAAAATGAACTACTACTCGGTATCCCCTGAGATAATGGAACGATGGTACACTCAAGGATGCATGTTGGGGAAAATCCCGTTTAACACGTCTTTACTGAAGCCTGATTTGTTCATGTTTGTGTAGCTGCACAAACCAATGGCACTCTAGCCTGCCAGAAAGGGCAGAGCCAACCTCTATATAAGTTGGTTCAGAGCACCATTTCATCAGAAACTTTTGACTGAAGCGACAGCCATCGATTCGTGTGCAGCTTATAGCACGGCAAGTCAGGCAATTTGCTGTTCATTATCTCAGCAGAGGGGCACCGGGGTTCATTAGTAACCAGAGCGTTCCCTTTCGAACGTTCTCTCCTGTTGCATCAAGGATGCATGTTTGGGAATGCACCCAATCACACTGCGCTATGAGCAGATGCAGAACGAAGCCTGCTCTGCGAGCCCAGCTCTGAGGGCACGTGGCAAACACTCAAAACTGCACCACCTGCCTCTGAGGCACTTGGACAATCTACCTCAACTCGAGTTAAGGACTCTTAGAAAACATGAACAAAGTTGAGACCCAAGCCAATAGGCTGAGGACTACAAGACAGACTTTTTCACTCTCAAGGGAAAAATAAGTAGATTCTGCAAACAAAATCCATGCCTGCAGGGCAGGGACGTCTAAGTTATAGAATCTGGCAAAAATGGAAGGAGACGACCAGTCGGTTGCCACACAAATCTCACTGATAGAAATTCGACTGGGCCACGCCCAGGAGCTGGCCATTCCTCTAGTGGAGTGGCTTGAGGATGACTTTGCAGTTGTTAGGCCCAAACTAAAGGTCTGGCTACACGAGACTACAATGTGACTAATGCAATAACTACATTTTCTAATTACTTAACACACGTTAGATATACAACTATTTAATAAAAACAATTAGTATCTAAAAATATTTGAATTCATTCAATCCCTCAGATGTTGCCTCTATCTTGGGTACGTTTTCAAAAATTGCCTTTCTATTAAGGACATACTGAACATGATAATTGTGGTCAATATAAGTTACCTTAAATTACAGTATAATGTCACTTTCTGCAATTACAGACTGGCCTTATCGACACTTTGGGGGGTAGTGTTCCTATGAATAGCCCTAACCAAAACTGATCTAGATAACCTGCCAACTGCTCACGTGTAAGTTATTTGAGACACATGCCCCTATTTTTTTTTTTTTTTTGTGAAGTATTGACATTTGAGAAATGAAATGGAATCTTGGCTCATAAAATAATCCTGTCTTGCTCCCTTCCAGCAGACACCAATGACTTTGGGCCCCTGTCCTAACTTTTTCTCACGGAACGGCCCTGGTCCAGAGTCAGCCATTTGCAACATAACAAAAAAAAACCGCACACTGGGAAAGCATCTATTTAAAATAAATCCTCTCTCGCCCCCCCTGAACACATATGTAGTGAATTATCAATGATACAACATCTTCCTCCTGTCAAAAAAATAATTAAGCTACTAAGATCCACCTGGCAATCTACTGTTGTCTTTTTTTCCTGGGGTGTGGGTGGGGGGGGGTCACTCTGCTGGCCAACAGTTGTTCATCCAGCTTAATATCAGATGTTGGATTTGATTTATATGTTTGACAATTTTTTTTTTCCTGCCTTATGGCGTATTTTGGACAGCATCTACACCCAACCCCAACCCCACCACCACAAAACACAAAAAAAACCAACCCAAACCAAAAACAAAAACCCAACACCCAAAACCAACCAAAGCAAAACCCACCAACCCCAAAAACACCCGCCAAACCCAAACCACCCCCACACCCACCCCAACCGCACCCAAACAACTAACAACCCCCAACCAAAACCACACCAAAAAACACATCTACCCCAAAAACACCCACAAACCCCACCCACCAATGTTATGACCATAATGGTATATCTCCCGACTCACGCTATTAGTCAACAACATGTTTTTTTTTTTTTTTTCTCCTTTTCTCCCTTTCTTTTCCCTTTTTTCCTGATCCATCGCATATTGGCAATCGCCCGAAAAAAACAGAGCAAATATTGAGTTGATGTCAGTTTAAGCAGATAAAGGTTCCAAGGCAGCATCATTACACTGATAGATGCACATTATTAGAGAAAAAAGCATCAATATCACAGAGAGTGTAAAGTTGCTCCTAATTAAGGCTTGAGCTCAATCAAACGAAGTCAAAACAAAATATTCATGAGGTATTATGTAAAACTATAAAGTATCATTACCATGCAGATGGACGGAATGACACATAGACAAAGATCGAAAGACAAATAAACCGACTGATGACCGATAGCTAGACCAGAAAAAAACGCGACAGAACAGACGACTAATGAAAAAAAACACAGTGTAGGACATTGATTGGGTTGCCACAGGGACAACTGTCAATTATGTAGCTTACAAAAATATATGACACTGTATTTGACCAATGCGTATTCCAGAGGAACGGGAAATAAATTTTAATAGCTGTAGTTCCACAGTGTGAATTGTTTGTGCTGAAATTCAAGCTGAGCCAAAGTGAGACAAACGGCTTTGAGGGTGGATTTCTCACATTATACCTCAAGTAAACAAATATCTGTCAAGTTCTCCCAGGAGAACTATTATTCTCCATTGTCCAACAAAGTCGACATCAAACGTCCTTAGGCTTACATCTAATGGATACGATATATAAGGATCAAAGATACATAAGCTTTTGTGACATCTTAAGGCCAATTTAATTTATTTTCCAGGTTTCAAAAAGTTTAAGAGAACACAGGAAGCGCTGGCCTACTGTGTGTGATCATCACACTTTATCACACTTCTGAAGACCCATCAAACTCCAGACGGAATAGAACCTGTCATTTTGTAAATGTACAAAAAGCATCCTTGTTTATGTGGGTTGAAGAGGAAGCAGCAGTGTAAACATGTCACAAATGGATGGTGATCACCGCTGGAAGCTCGGGGTTGGTCGCTGATTGCTTTCCTTCTCACGCTCCTGAATCAAAATGTCAGCCAGCATGAGCATGGTGCCCATGCTGTGTGTAATGATAATTAGGACAGCTATGGTCTGTCTGTGTAACTAAACACCAGGCATGAACCAGAAGGCTTTTGCTATGATGTTACACTTAAAAAATGTTTAAATTTGTCTTACTTTTAAGAACAAAATATCTAAATATCCTTAAAAGAGGACTAGTTTTCAGGGAATGCAATATTTTATTTATACTCTTGTTCTTCTACCTCTTCTTGATTTAAGCATGAATATCTGCTAAATGTTAGATGTTTAAAGGTAACATGTCATGAAAATCTGACTTTTTCTGTAATTAAGTGCTATAATTGGATCCCCGGTGCATCTCCCAACCCAGAAAAGGCGAAAAAATTTTTGTTTTGAAAAGTTATTTTTTGTTTTGGTAAGCCTTCCTCTGCAACCGAACCGCTCAGATTTCGCTCCCCCTGTGATGTAGAACGGTGAATCTTTTAATAATAGTACTACTCCCCCTTAATCTGTACATTTCCACCAACAGCATCATCATTTTGTTTTTGCAAGCTGCAACAGTGCACCAGTTCCAACACCATGGCGAAAGTTCGAGCAAAGCATGCTAACTGTTCTGTTTTTTGATGCACTGACGAGCACAGATCACTATTTAGAGTCCCAGCCTCAGAGGAGACAAGAGAGCAGTGGATTTATTGATTTATTTACTGTATATTACTCTGCTGCCACATAGATCTAATTAAACATGCAATTTCTTTCCCAGCTGTTTACCTTCACAGACATAACCGACTGTTTTTGTAACTCATGAGTGTTTTTAACATAAACTTGTGTGTATTTGATAGTTGAAGTGCAATAAGACATGAAAGAGTTAAGTACTCACATGCCATGTGACAGCTGCTTTCTGTGCACGTGCTTCAGATGTGTGTGCACAGAAAAACATATATCAGAAGTGTAAACTTATATGCTTTAAAACGCATGATTTCAACACAATAGACATAACAGATGTTTTTTGGCTGAGTATTTGAGATACGAGATGTAAAGGCACAGCTCTATTCTGTAAAAGGGATCGGGGAGCAGCAGCTCATTTGCATTTAAAAAAACAGGCACGAAAAACAGCGTGTTTCTGCTTCCAGTCAAAATAGCCATTTTCAAATACAGAATAAATGATCTGGGGGAATATTTTGAGCTGATGTACTTCACAGACACATTCTGGGGACACTTGATACTTATATTACATCTTGTAAAAACAGGTATAAAAGGCTCCTTTAAAACAACAACAAAACTAACGTGGATGTTTTATTTAAGCAACTTTGTCTCAGATGTTTCTCTTCAAATTATTTAGGAAAAAAAAAGGACACAAAAATGTTCATTCACTGTTGTTCAAAATGTTGGGGTTGGTAAGATTTTTTGAAAGAAACAGCATTTATTGATTGAAGAATAGAGTAAAAACAGTTATCTTGTGAAATATTATAAAAATGGTAAATAAACAATTTTTTTTTAAATTATTTTTATTATATTTTTTAATGAAATGTATTCTGTGATGTGCTCAGCGAATTGTAAATAAGCCATTCTTCTCATCACATGACCATTCAGAAATAATTCTAATATGCTGATTTGATACAAGAACATTTCTTCTTATTAATTTGAATGTATTTCTTTTTCTTTTTGATAAATACACTTTTAAAAAGCATTATTTGAAATAAACATATTTTGAAACAATAAAATATCCTTAATGACACTCTTGATTGATCATCTTTGCTGAATAAGTATTAAAAAATTACTTTATAAAAATATTACAGTTTTACTGACCCCAAACTTTTGAATCATAGTATAACTAGTGTATATAGATAAAATGAATGATTTGAATAATTTGATGAAAAATGTTACTGACCTTGCAATCCCTGCTTTTGGATTGCTGGATTTGGTATCTTGGAAGCTACATTGGGCATTTTCCTGTAGAAGTTATTTTAACCATATTTACACTATCTATTCCACATATTGTTCATCTAATCAACAAAAATAAACACATTTTTTCAATGTCAAATAGGTCAGATTGTAGCGGCCATGCGACAGGCCTCACACACAGTCCACAATCCCTGCACATCCAGCAAACAAGCGTTCTCGATTTGCCTGCATCCTGGATGTTAAACATGATATCATGTCAAGTGTGAGTGTGAAAGGTTTCCTCCAACAGCATTACCGCCATTATTACAATCCCAAAACCTGCATGTGTGGGGTGGCTTTACTCACACAGCGCGGCAATGCAAACCTTCCCTGCGTGCACAAGGTCAATGAACAAGACCAGCTGACACCTCTGTGTAGTCCTCCCACCAGGGGATCGCACTCTGTCAGAGACATAATTTCATAGCGCAGCATGACTGACTTGGAAGAAACCTGCAATGAATCCAAAGCAGCAGAAATAATCATGAAGTATGTCTGATGTGTCCTATGACGTCTTATCTACTGCAGCCTTGAAGATGCTTTGAGCATCATGCGGCAAAGCAAAGCAGTCTACGGTTTACAGCTTCAGCAGTCTGTCAATCATCTTCAATCAATCCTTCCATCCTTTTCTGCTTTCTATTGTGCCAACCGTCCATCCATCCCCCTTCCTCCTCCTTCCGCCGGTCTGATTTTGAAAACACCACCTCTGATCAGTTTTAAGATGTTATGTAAGACTTAAAGCTGCAGACATTAAGTTTGTCTAGAGGCAGTGCTGGTTTTCATGGTGAGTCACTTAACCATTTTCACAAGTATTCATTGAACATTTTCACAAATGTGATGCTGTGAAAATGAGAAAATTAGGCCTTACAAAACTAATGTAATGACTTTGCTACTGTCAATATAATCTGCAAGAACAACATCCATTGTGTTACGTAATTCATGACAAATTCGTCTTAGATGTTAAGAGTTCGAGGAGGAGGGGGAAACAACATTACTATTTAAGTTAGTCCAAAATGAACAGAGATTAAAAGAAAGATGTTTATTCCATTTGTAACACTGAACAAGATCACAACAGTAGGGCGACTAGTTGAAGGATATTAGTGTAGAGCTTTTGTCTAGCATTTTCTTATACTGTACATTGACTGCACAAACTACGGTACGTGCTTCATATTACCTAAAAATGCATAATTGTCCAAGAGAGCTAAGAAGAATTTTCAAAACCTATGGATTCTGCTTCAGGGTAAAAAATAAAAAAAGGTATTTGCGAGATAAATTTGGTTTATCTTTGAGATAAAAGTCACAATTACCTTTTATGAGGTGGAAGCATTTTTAACAAATGTCCAATAGTATCATCTTTTTATACAAAATATATACAGTGACCAGCAGTTGTCAATACGAATGCACAAAAATTTCAGCCATTAATATAAAATTATGTTTCTTCTATATTCCCTAGTGAAAAATATATATACTAAAATGTATTTTAAATACATTTATGTAATGCTAAGTATGCTACAAATACATTTACATATTTATGTACTTAATAAAAAAAATACCCTGCAATTGTACATTTAGCGTACTAAACTGGTATTTAAAGTCTGCTATATTGGAACAACTCATTTTGTGCTTAATGCACTTTAATTGTGTGGAAGTAGTGCTGAAGTCCAATTAAAGATATACTTAGTATATCTGATTGTGCTAAAGTGGAACTATTGCAAGTATACTTCAGGTACACTTTAAATATCTTGCATTTAAAAGAATAATATTATTCAAAGAATCCTCATCCATGATTGTAGTGACTATATAAGCACATTTTAGGCTTAATATTAAGAAATGTGCATTGTGCACAACTAGGACTCTAAATAAAGTCTCTATATAATTTTATATCATGGTCTCGAGTGATATGTGATACAATATTTACATAAATTGAACTATCTAGTAGCAGTAACTGTATTTTAAATAAATTACTTTTTTACTATAGTTTTAATGTTTAAAAGCAATATTTTTGTAAAATCACAACAATTGAAGAAAGAAATTTAATTGAGGATTTTTAAAAATGTTTTTGAAAGAAGTCTCTTATCCAAGGCTGCTTTTATTTAAACAAAAATACAGCAAAAAGTCATTATTTGAACATATTACAATTTAAATAACCGTTTTCTATTTTAATACATTTAAATATATAATTTATTCCAGTATCAACCTTTTATTTACAGTAACCTTTAATCAATGTACTGTGTTCTTGCTAAATAAAAGCGTTCACTTCTTTCAAATGAACCCAATTTCTTACTGACCCAAAACTTCTCAACAGTAGTGTATACTGATAATTATTCAAAACAAAGGTTGACCAAAAATGAGCACTTATGATCTTTAGCCAAAAATCCCCAGAATATTTGGTTTGGTTTTAGCCAAAAAAGTATTTTTGGTGAAGCGGTCCATAACACTCTGGAATACCACATTAAAACATGAAACATCACAGTCAGTCACGAGTCACGACGCATGTGAGAATCAATGCCAATGAAAATACGAGTTTGGAACAACATGAGGATGAGTATATGATGACAGAATTTTTTTATTTTTGGATGAACTATCCCTTTAAACTCAAGAATTTGCTGATTCTTTTTTTTTTTTTTTTTGCAGTTTACTTCTTTGGTTGCTGCTGTACTTAACAGGACTCAATCCAGCTCCTCCCCACTGTGCTCACAAGATTAACCTCACTGTTCTTATGAGCTGAACAAATGTACCTCTAATTCAAACCTTCCATTCACAGTCATGCTCTCCATCTCTGGTCAGATAAAAAGCATTAGGGCCATTAGAACAGAAAGAGACATACTGATGGCTTATGATTGTACTTCTCCTCTTGATGCTGCTTGAGACAAGCTAAATCATGTTTTTTGTGCGGCCTTCTGAAATAGATTCTCCCAAGCAGGGAGAAAGAACCATTACAGCATGCCGCAGTCATAAATGAAATTGACCTCTGTTTGAAACCTCATGAAAATGGAAGTAGCATAGGCACACCAAACCTCAGCTGTATCAGGTCTGCATCATAAAGATTCTGAAATGTATTCATAATCAAATCACACAGTAGGATGCACGCTAACTATAGATTCACTCCTGCCTTTGCTGGAACGAACTCACGCTGCGTTGCACCATTTTTACATTGAGCCTCTATGCATAAATGCATCGGTATGTGAATATACTATACATTGCTATTCAAAAGTTCAGAACAAATGTTTTTGAAAGACGCTCATGTTCAGCAAAGCTGCATTTATTTAATCAAAAAAACAGTAAAGACAGTAAAATATTTATGTGAAATATTATTTTCTATTTTAATATATTTCAAGATGTAATTTATTCCGGTGGTGCCAAAGCTGACTTCTTAACAGTCATTACTCCTATTATCAATGTTGAAAACATTTGTGCTGCCTAATATTTTTGGATACTATGTTACATTTGTTCCAGGATTGTTTTGACAAACAGAAAGTTCAAAATAACAGCATTTATTTGAAATAGAAATCTTGTGTAATATTATAAAATGTCTTAACTGTCAATTTAATGTATTATGGGGGAAAAAAGTTAACATTTTATTTTTTACAAATTATTTAAAAAAATAAGTTCTTTAAAAAAAAACTCCTCAAACTTTGAACAGTAGTGTATATGTGATGTGGGACATGCCGCAGGAAAGAGAGAGAGAGAGAGAGAGAAAGCAGAACAGTTGCACTCATTTGGCGTCACTATGCCATGATTCGTTTATGATTCACCTGGTACTGACCCATTGGCAACTGATCCAAAATGCTGGGAAGGATGTAAAGAGGGTAGAACTTCACAAAGAATGTCTTCCTTTCTGAATAATGATCAGCCCTGTGCTTAACACCACACTGAACATTCTGCTCTCTTTTGAGGGAAGGGATCAACACAGCTTCAGACCGCCATCTGGACCATTGGACACAGTTTGCACCCTTGTTAAATAAAGTCTCATGACAGCTGCAACTGAATCATAAAGTAAACTCCAGTTTCACAAGTCGCCTGCGACTTGGAAAGAGAAGCAGAAGAGGCTGTATGGATGCATGTCAGTCTAATTTAGTCTGTATTTTTAGCATTTTTCAGTTTCCTGCACCCAATGTTCAGCAGTAGCATGGCAACAAATAGCTATTATTTGAACTAGAAGCAAGTTGGTTGCGATGTTATTTATTAAATCTTGTCACTTTTCAGTAACAGGTTGGCTTTGACACATGCGGCAATGTAACATTTTCCCTGACAATATTTCAGAAATTGAGCCCCGTTTTCATCTAAAAACAGAACTAGCTCTGTCTGATTCATGAATTAATCATCTTTTGAGTCAGTGTTATTTTAGTATCATTGAGATACTATTATATTTTTTATAAACACTTTTAATGTTTTAATTTTTTTATTTTAGTGTTTTTAATGTTAAAGTTTTTTTGTGTGCTTTTGTTATTTTTATTAGTTTTTGTTTTGTTTAAAAATGTGTGTACAATTTATCATTTTAATTAGGTTTGAGTTTTAGTTATTTTAGTACAAGTTAAACTAAATGAAAGTGAGAAATTTTGCCTAAAATCAAATCAGGGTTTTATTTATTTATTTATTCTATATTATCTCTGTTTTGAGTTTGTTTAAATTAATTCTTCAAAAGTGTCATAAAAAATCCCTTGTCTTTTGGAGCAGTTTTTCATTCTTATTCAAAGAGTATCTTCATGATTTAGAATACCAAGAGCAGTAATATATAAAATATAATAGGCAGACTCAGAATTTTAATATCAGGTACTAATTTTAACAGTCTCCTAACACTATTTTAAACTAGTTTCATGCATGTTTCATCTTTGACAGTACATATAGCGTTCAAAGAACCATTTCTTTCTCATTTTAACACAGACAAACAGCTACCGGCAAAAAACATTTTAGACAAAATTACAGCTGCTGTGTTTAATATTTCATATTTATGAAAAATACAAAGTAGATAAAATGCAGCAGGCTACTTTTGCCGTTAGTATCTACTTTCTTAAAACAATATCTTTCAGCTTGGCTAACTGTTCAGTAGTAGTTGGTATCAAAGGGTTGAGTCAGCTTAGGCTAAACTAAACCTAGCTGGGTCATTCCATGTCAAATCAAACAAATTTCTGAAATTTTCCCGGCTCAAATTTTAGATTTTGCTAATATTTTTTCTGAAGAAAGATAAACATGTATAGGGATGATAGCCCAAATATTAAATGTCATCGATGAATATTTACTGAGTAATCCACTAAAGGGGGGTCAAAATGGCAATTTTCACCTGAGATTCAGATTCAGAGCCAAATTACAGGAGGTTAAAAATGACTTCAGAAAGATGGCAGCATCACAATGTTATTTTTACACAGAGATTAGTAGGTCTGTTAGTAAAATCTGTTGACTTTAGCAAACTTTGTTGCATTATGTGCCAATGGTGACCATTCAAAAATGGGGGAACTGCACTTTTCAAGTTTCCTCCAAAGTTTGCATGCCTGTAATTCAAAAAATATTAAAGATATCTTAAAGCCCTTTTATATATTGGGTCTTAACAAACTTTCCTTTTGGCATCTTCATTTTTAAGGCCTTATTTGGTTCGGTTATAGAGATATTGGAACGTCAATATGGTCAAAAGAATAATGTTAAAATGTACAGTTTCAGTGGTCAAAACAATTGTGGGTCAATTTGCAAAAATAGAACTTCTTTTCTTTAAAGAGGAATGTCTGAAGAACAAATAATGTTGAAACTAGAGATGTATCTCGTTTAGTTCTGTGAAAACACTTGCATTGAACATATTTGAGTGCCATAAATATTATTTTTCCAAAGTTTGCATGCCTATAACTTGAGAAATATTAAAGATATCACAATATGATTTAAGATTCTAGTTCTTAATAAACTTTTCTTTTGGAATATTCATTTTTAAAGCCCTACATTGTTCAGTCCCAGAGATATTGGGATGTCAATGAGGCTCCATATTCAAATTGTTGAACATTACCCATTTTCAGTAGTCAAAAACCAAATGTTGGTCACTTTGTATACAGCTGATACTTATTGTATTTAAAGCAGAATGAATAATAAGAAGAATAAGTAATGTTGAAACTAGGAATGCATCTTGTTTCCCTCTATCAAAACAATATGCACAGAACATACCTGTCGGAGTGCTAAAAATGCACTGAAATTGTCAAGTTGAGGGACATTATCTTTCTCTCAGTAGTCTATTAATCCTGATCATTCATAATCTGATGTGTCACACTGTACATTCCTAAACCCTGGGTTACTGTTATTATTTGCATTGTCAGCAGTGATGACTAGATAAACACAAAACCACATTTGGTTTTTGACCACTGAAAATGGGTAGGATACAACAATTTGGACATGGAGCTGCAACAACGATGTAGGATAAACATATAGGGCCTTAAAAACAAAGAAAACCGGAAATAGGTAATATTCAATAATCTGAAAATGGAGCCACATTGAGATCCCCATATATCTGGAACTGAATAATGTAGGGCCTTGAAAATGAAGATTTCAAAAGAAAATTTTCTTAGGAACCAGAATCTAAAATCATAAGATATCTTTAATATTTCTTGAGTTATAGGCATGCAAACTTTGAAAAAAGAATATTTATGGCACTCAGGTATGTTCAATGCAGTTGTTTTGACCGAACTAATTAGATACATCTCTAGTTTCAACATTATTTGTTAAAAGAAAAAAGTATCATATTTTTGCAAATTAACCCAACATTTTGTTTTTGACCACTGGAAATATGTACATTTTAACAATTTACTCCTGAAGCCATATTAAAATTCCAATATCTCTGGAACCGAACTATATAGTGCCTTAAAGGTCATATGATGTTGCTAAAAAGAAACATTATTTTGTGTATTTGGTGTAATGAAAGTTGTTTATGCGGTTTAAGGTTAAAAAATCATTATTTTCCACATACTGCACATTACTGTTGCTCCTCTATGCCCCACCTTTCAGAAACACGTCGATTTTTACAAAGCTCATCGTTCTGAAAAGCGAGGTGTGCTCTGATTGGCCCGCTATCTATCCAGTGCGTTGTGATTGGCCGAATACCTCAAGCATGTGACGAAAATGTTACGCCCCTTACCATATTGTGATGCTGTGTCCCTGCCGGAGCGACAAGCCAAAAACATTAAAACCCAATATAAACTAGGCATTTGTTGCATCCAGTGTGGACATAATTACGGGTTATAATGATTTATACTGTATTTTTATGCGTTGCGTTGCATAAAACCATTAAACATAAACCATGTCTGCATTTGTGATCGAAGAAAGGACAAACAAGCGCTACTCTACACTGCCAAAAACTCACGTTTGAATCATCAGTGGCAAATCCTTTAAATATAAAATATGTACTTACAGTCTTTGAGTCAGAACATCCGGGATTGTAGTCTACTCTACCAGGATCAGGAAACAGTCTACCATAAAATGCGCTGGACACATCTAAATATTTGGGTTGTTGAAGTGTTCTGAAACAGTGTTGGAAATACAACTTAACCACTGATTTCTAGTCGTGTCTCTTTTGGAAGACCAAACAAAGTAGTTTCACTTTCATAATGACACACGGTGGGCTAGAGTGAGCGGAAGCTGGAGGCCTAGAGTGAGCGGAGACCGGCTTGAGAACGGTGCGGCCGGCGGGTTTGCGGCAACCACATGTGAAGGGGACCTAGGGCTGGGACTCCCGCTTCGTCCCTGGTGAAAGCCGATCCGGCAATCCACAGCGAAGTTGTTGTATTTTCTCAGCGACCAGCATGGATCAGCTCCTGGCATGACGAAGCGATATCGTCCTCTTTCGGAAGACCAAACAAAGCAGTTTCGCTTTCACAACAAAACACACAGAGCCTTCACGACATGGCGGCGGCGGTGGCAACAATACTACAGCAAGAATAAGTTATGTTTTCTTTCTTTGCGTGAACATTTGGGCGCGTTATGCAAATCTTCCCACATCGTTGACGTAACATTGGGGGGCGTGTTAGAACGAGCCGTTTTAGGTCGGCGTGGTTGACTCTTAACTTTTATAAAGAATATCTCTTTGGATTTGAGACTTTAGTCTTTGCAACTTTACAGATCTTCTTTATGCACCAAGAGCTTGTAACACTCCAAAGCGAAAGGAAAAATTTAAATCGCATCATATGACCCCTTTAAAAATTAAGATGCCAAAATGAAAGTTTGTTAAGACCCAATATCTAAAAGGGCATCAAGATATATTTTATACTTCTTGAGTTACAGGCATGCAAACTTTGGAGACAAAAACTTGAAGTGCTGTTTCCCCATTTTTGAATAGTCACCATTGGCACATAATGCAATGAAAATTGCTAACATATTTTACTAACAGGCCTACCAATCTCTGTGTAAAAATAACATTATGATTCTGCCATCTTTCTGAAGCCATTTTTACCCCCTTGTAATTTGGCTCTGAATCTCAGGTGAAAACTGCCATTTTGACAATATAGTGGATTACCCAGTAAATATTCATTCATGACATTTAATATTTTGGCTTTCATCACTATACATATCTGTCTTTCTTCAGAAAAAATATTAGCAAAATCAAAAATTTGATCCGGGGGACCTCTGGTTGAGTTGACATGGAATGACCCAGCTATATATTTGAATCGTTTTCCCAACATAGTCTGACCAGTCCTTACATTCTGATCAAACCTGTTTTTTTGCCAACTCAGAGCGTGAAACCCACACACTGACATTCCGTGATGAGAATGAAGGTTAATTAATGTAAACTTAATGCAAAATAACGAGCATATGCATTAATCATCCCTTCTGTATTTAATAGGCTTTCCTTGCTTTCTTGAATTCCCTGTGCAGAGCACAGACAAATGACACTCTGCAACTAACCTCAAGAGGTAGTAAACACATGGTAGATTGATTGACCATTGTTCCCTTTTAATGGCAAATGAGTCACTGCAGAAACATTTGCACTCACACTTAATAGAGAGTGCACATGTGGGCATTCCCATGGGCTGGGGCGTCAGGCCAAATTTAGAGCAATATGGCACCTCACTCTTGTTTAGGTGCACCTGAGGTCTGTCCCCTGTCATTATAGTAGCTGGAAGGAAAGACAATGCAGATGGAGGACACATGGGGGCACTAATATAGAGGCCCTAAAAAGTATTTGGACACTATTATATAATTTTAAATCATAACAAATAAAACAAAAATGTTGAACTAATAAAACTAATATTTAGTCAGAATGTGTGTTTTATTTCTTTAAAATAAACACCACGGTGACACTTTATTTTAAGGTCCAATTTCCGCTATTAACTATGACTTTTGTCCCAATAAACTCCTAAGTTGCTGCTTATTAATAGTTAGTAAGGTAGTTGTTAAGTTTAGGTATTGGATAGGAGGGATCTATAATATTGTCATACAGAATATGTGCTTTATAAGTACTATTAAACAATATGCTAATATTAGGCATGCTAATAAGCAACTAGTTAATAGTGAGAATTGGTCCCTAAACTAAAGTGTTACCAATGCCACTTTTCATATTTAGCTTGTTGACACTGCTGTCCAAAAGTTTGGAATACTCAAGATTTTTTTTTTTATTTTGTTTAAAAATGTGTAATGCATAAATTAATATCATTATGTATGGGGGGGAATTGGTTGCTAAACAAATTTGTATTTCTTTTGTTTTAATCCAATGTTAACACGTTTTGCTGCTAAATATTTATGAAAACTGTGATACTACTATCACACTACTATTTAAATGTTGGGGTAAGAAATTAATACTCTTATTCAGTAAAAACACAAACAGTGATTAGTACAAGGCATTATCATTTCACAACATTAAAAGAAAATAAAAGAAAACAAAACATTTTCAGTTGTCAGAATAAGGCGCCATTATTATAATAATTAGTATAACCAATCTTTCTATAATTAAATGCTGCTCAATTATAACAACCGAGCACAATAATAACGAACACCAAATCATAATATAGAATGATTTCTGAAGGATTGACAGTATATACAATGAAGAGCAATGATGCTGAAAATCAGCTTGCATAAAGGACTAAAATCACATAAGTATTATAATTAAACAATTATATTAAATAGTGAATATTATATATCATATATTATATATTATATATCTATATATATATATATTATACCTTACACAATATATATATGTAATATATACCCCCAAACAGTTTAAAACGGTTAAATATTTTTATATTCAAATAATATTCAATCTTAGTGTTTTCTGTATTTTTGATCAAATAACTGCAGGCTTGTTGTGCATAAGAGACTTTCAAAAACATCACAACATTGCAATTATTCCAAACTTTTGGCCAGCAGTGTATAACGCAAAGGAAATTATACATTTTTATGTGTGGCTTAAGTGTTTTAAGTGGTTAAGCATCCAAACGCTTTTTGCATTCCATTATCTACAGTCTGAAAGCACTACATCCTTTCAGTGCAATCCTCCATGGCTTCACTGCATCCATGCCAATGCTTATAATCCTGTACTGAGAGCTGGCCATCTGGGTAGGATGTGCATCAGTAATTCAGATGGTGGGAGTGAAAATTAACATCAAATATCACAGATGCAATACAGTGAGCTGTGATAGTCTTGCAAAATCTTGTTTAGAATACGAGATGCTGCTTCGTGCAGAAACAAACCTGCTGGATTCATTACAGCTTCATATGGAACATCTACAGGTCTGAAGCCTGATGCACCACTGACCTCACATCATCTTTCCGCATTGAATTCCTGTCAGGTACGGGTTCTTTCGTCCATTCGTCTGTTGTTAAGCAACGCTAACATCTCATTAGGCTCATCAGAGGACAGTGAGCACATCTAACAGAACACAGACAGGGTTATTTTAAGAGTGTTATAGATATAATTACCTATATACCACGCACAGCTCTAGTGCTTATGGCATGTGCTAATGACCACTCAAGAAGGAACATCCAGGTGTATAACTGTAATTATTGTCTCTAATAATAAAACAAAAAACATGCACCACAATTATCATAGAACACTGCGTGTCACAACAATAGCTTATATGCTAGATGTGTTCACTGCAAAGGATGCCTGCTCATGGAAGTGACTCATTCTGAAAGTTTGCTGCTAAAACTTTACTTGTAAATCGTGATGCAGGTACTGTACTGACGCATCTGGAATCGCAAGTAGACTTAAAGGGGGGTCTAATGCTATTTCATGCATTCTGAGTTATTTACACTGGTAAAGAGTTGGATTCTCATGTTAAACATGGCCAAAGTTTCAAAAAACGATTTGGACGTGAGTATTTCTGTGCCAAATACAATCCTTCCGGGTTCGTATAAGTTTCGGAAAGTTTTTTTCAAGCATGGCCCTCCCTGACGTAATTTTGGTGACGAATGTTTTATAAACAAGGCCCAGTTCGACCGCTGGATTTGCACATCGTTTGATACTGAAAAATGGAGCGGTCCCAGCGATAAAAGATCCCGGTCATGATTCAGAACCTCAGACGGTAGGTAAAACTGAATCAAATTTCTGTTTAGTTGGCAATTGGCACGCAAGTGCTCCTGACTCTTTAGCTCCGGCCACGGCATGCCCCCAGGAGCTCGGCTGTTTTCTGAAAAAATCGTAAAGATGTATCCTTCTTTTATAAATATGACAAAACTTAAGACTCTTTGGAGATATGAAGCATGCAATACTACTCTATAGGTACTCAAGATTAACAAGATTGCCAGAAACTGTGTGTGTTATGTCCACTTTAACGGGGTGGTCACACTGTACTTTTTCATTCCATTGACTTCCATTCATATGCATGTGAATGCGTCTGACCAGAACACAAGCTTGTGTGAAAAGTTTAGCATCTCTCTGCGTTCCAAAGTTCAAGCTTGGTGAACTCTGACCTGCAAAATGGTATCACAGGAAACCAAATGAGTAACAGCATAACCTCATAGCTAAATTAAAAGAACATAAATTTAAACTGCTGCTCTGCAGGAAATAGGAGTAGATTGTATGTTTTTACATTTTACATGTATTATTATTTGTTATGTGTTGAATTTAAAGTCGGCATGAAACGGAAGTTGCGATTGATTTGAAAGGAGAAGAGCGGTGAGAAGAGAGCCCGGAGAGAGAGAGAGCACAGAGCAGAGAAGAGAGAGAGAGAGAATGCCAGGAATGCAGAGCACATCCTACATCAGGTTAAGTCATATTCATGAAAAAAAAAAAATTTGTTTGCGATGTTCTAAGAGTAATGTTGTCGTAATATCCTAATATATTTTCAATGTTTAAGGGTAACGTACTCCCCTTAGGTGACTGGTGTCCGTGCTATAAAGTGAAGCATCAGCTTCAGCTTTTCCCCTGTCATTTATTCCAAACGCCACTGATGTCATTGCACCTGCTGGTAGTTCCAGATAGCTCCGCCCTTGCGCCATAGCTTGTGACCGGAAGAGTAGATGAGTCGTTTTGAGGGGGAGGGGAGGCTAACCTTTTTGATTAAAGATTACGAGGGCACATGAATTAAAAAAAAATAATGAAGTGCACAGGCAAATTATTTATAATAACCACTACAGTATTCCATTAAAAAATAAGATTTTTCCATTTTGATTTCATGGTGACTAAGTTTTTTAAAAGATGCTGCAGAGCGTGACGTCATATCAGGACCGTTGCAGCGTCCGAAGATATTTCGCATGCAGTGTCAGTTAGTCCAGTGTAGACAGACTTTAGCGGTTGCGGCGTGGTCACTGTCAGGTCTAGTGTAGACACGGTGTAACTGAAAATGCTAAATTACATTAGAAAGGAAGGTCTGGCTAAATTGAGGCTCATGCCTGATCATTAATCTTCTTATTTAATGGACTGTGTCTACCAAGTATTTTGATCACTAGTTGTAATTCATTATACCCTGATGTTCAAATGGAAATTGTTACTGAGGCATGCATGAAATAATTTATCATCTGACATACAATAAAGCAGCAGCAGCAAAAAAACACACCCTTTAGCAACTGTATAGCAATGCCCTAGCAACTATAATTATCATTATGGTTCCAAATGCATAATCACTTTACCTTATTTTATCCCTTTAGCAAGCAAATAATCAAGTCATGTCATATGGAGATGGCATATTGGTAGCAAAAAAAGAAAAACACTACAAAAAATACATGATTTTAATATTTAGCTTTGAATTTGTAGCTACACTGTGGTTCCCAAGAGTTTGATTGGGCCTTAAGGGAAGTTTATAAATATATATATTTTTGTCTGTACTACCCAGTGGCCTTTCTGCACAAAAAGCAATTTTGTGTGCTGGATGTTCCCTTGAGAGCTGCCCTTTAACACTTGCTGAACCTGGGCTGATATCAGTATTCAAGCTGCGTACAGAACAGACTCTACAACAACGACTATATTTTGCCAGTGTGGAGGTCTTGATGTGCGGCCTCCAAACAAAGCAGCAAGTGTGGTTTACTTAGAGGGGAAAAGCAGCAGTTATTCTTCCCAAAAAAAAATAAAAAATACGGCATGTAACCCCAACACAGAGACACTAAATATGCAGCAAAACACCCTCGCAATCAACCCTTATTGTTTCTGCCTGGCCAACACACTTGCCAAAAAAAAGGATTATAATAAAAACGAATGATGCATCTACTCAGGAGCAAGCATAATTTAGCAGGTGGGAAACATAAAAGAGATACAGATCCTTTTATTTTAGTAAAGCAAGGAATATCAACTCTTTACATGAAAAGAGGGCTAAGGAGCTTAGCTAACTCACTTACATAAATTAACTAAAGTGTCCTGCACCCACAAATGCAAATATAAAAAATTATATCTGGTGTCTGAATAATTTTTGGTTTGACTGTGGATTAATTCGTGTTAAAACGACAAAGTAATTCAGTCAAGAGCAGTAAGTGATTTTCTTTCTTTCATTTTCTTGGATTAACATTAAAGGGGTCATATGATGCTGCTAAAAAGAACATTATTTTGTGTATTTGGTGTAATGAAATGTGTTTATGCAGTTTAAGGTTCAAAAAACATTATTTTCCACATACTGTACATTATTGTTTCTCCTCTATGCCCCGCCTTTCTGAAACGCGTCGATTTTTACAAAGCACATCGGTCTGAAAAGCAAAGTGTGCTGTGATTGGCCAGCTATCCAGTGCGTTGTGATTGGCCGAATACCTCAAGCGTGTAACGGAAATGTTACGCCCCTATCATACTGTTATGATGCCCTGTCAGGCTGGTGCGATGATTCAAAAACATGAAAACCCCATTATAAAAGAGGCATTTGTTGCATCAAGTGGGGACAATTACTGATTATAATGACTTATACAGTCTTTTTACAAGTTGCGTTGCATCGCGCCGCGTAAACATAAAACCAGGTCTGCATTTGTGATCGGAGAAATGACAAAAAACAAGCGCTACTCTACACTGCCCAACTAGAGTGAGCAAAGGCAGCGGATTCGACGAAGGAGTGTCCGGTGGGCTTGCGGCAACCACATGTGACGACCCCGGGCTGGACTCGCTTCGTCCATGGTGAAAGCCGATCATGTGATCCACAGCGCGAAGTTGATGTATTTCCTCAGCACCCAGCACGGATCAGCTCAGGCATGACGAAGCAGAATCGTCCTCTTTTGGAGGCCAAAAAAAGTAGTTTCGCTTTCACAAAGAAAAACAAACAGCGCCTTCACGACATGGCAGCAACAACAATACTACAGCAAGAATAAAAGTTACGTTTTCTTTCTTTGCATGAGAATGGCGGTTTTTTTTTGTTATGCAAATCTTCCTACATAGTGAGGTAGATATGTGGGGGTTTGTTAGAACGAGCCGTTTTAGGTAGACTTGGCTGACTCTTAACTTTTATAACGAATATCTCTTTGGATTTTGAGACTTTAGTCTTTGCAAATTCACAGATCTTCTTTATGCACCAAGAGCAAGAACACTCCAAAGAGAAAGGAAAAATTAAAATCGCATCATATGACCCCTTTAAGGACACCGACAGCAACTAGTAAATTAGGTGCAGTCACTTTAAGAGACAATGCATCCAACATGATACATATCCGATTTCTTTCTCAACTGCTTACATTCACTTAAGACATAACCAACAGTTTTTTCGAGGATACTCTCCAAGACGGGTATTTTGACAATTTTGTATGTATTTGTCGGTACAAGAGCAAGAAGAGGCACATTCGGTGTTCAAGGCTCTGATACGCGTATCTCTCTGCGTGCGCCATGCGTGCACTGAATTGGGCTCTTTCACATCTTTTTCTGTTTGCATGTTTAAACTGCGATTTGTATTTGTTCGTTCAGGTGCAAGAGGACGCGAAGGAGAGCTCGGTTCGGTGTTGCTGTCCGTGGCTCTCTGCGTGTGCACCGAACACGGCGCACGAGTACTCAGTTGAGTTTTTCCGCGTCTTATGTTTGAATGCTTTAAACTCTTTTGAATGTTTAAATTGGCAAGGCTTAAAAACATGTGCAAATGATAAGCTCTCGTGACCATGCGCAGCAGTGGCCAGTCGGTTGAGATCAGAGAGTCATTTAGGAAGAGAGAGATGAGGAGAGAGAAGAGATGACGCGATGAGGAGAGAGAGAGAGAGAAAGAAGAGAGAGAGAGAGAGAGAGAGAGAGAGAGAGAGAGAGATGTACAACTCATATTCATAACAATCTCATACCAACACTGCTCATTGTTTGTGCTCTTGTTTTGGCTTAGCTTGTTTGTTTATTGTCAGATTTGCTATCTGCACATTTTATCCTATGTTGTACTGTTTCTCTGTATGTCCTACTTTGTCTTGTTCTCTTGTTCTAAAGCAAAAGCAAAAAAAAATTTAAATAAAAAAGGAATCTAAATTAAATTACTCAAAATCTATCTACAGAGTATTATTGTAATACATGAGCAGTGCTTTAACGGAGACATCAAACCTCAGCCGGTGGGATCTAATGAACATGGCTTGATTTGTTATTCCTACAAGAATCAAATCTACACACATAACTTCAGATAAGCAGTTTAAGAACTACAGTAGATCACTCAGAATTTGTTAATTATTCCATTACAATCTAAAAAAGTACCACATGCATCTGTGATACAAACAAATAAGACACAGACCTTAGAGAGCTGTCCATGGTGCTCATATGCTATAGCAATCCAATCAAATATAAGAATGCAAATGTATTCACGGTGGAGACACAAGCATGGATCTTCTGGGATTCACTGATTCAGCCTAATTTGGCTCTTATGCCAAATACTCTCATTAAACAATGATATTTTAAGTAGGAGCAACAGATATTTTATGTGTTGCTTTTGGTTTGTGTTTCTTCAGATTTATTTGTTTTCTGTTTGTTTTTCCCATGGTCTTCATTAATAAAGCAACAACAGAGGCCAAAATGGGATTCTTAGTCTCAATGCATTTGGATTCTAAATGGAATATAGAACAATCCTGTTCAGCAGCAACAGTCCAATTGATATTTAGGAAAAAACAACAAGTAAAACAGTAATTTTGTTAAATATTATTACAGTATTAAACATAGTTTAATATATTTTAAAATAAAATGAATTCAAATATATATTAATAGACTAAGACTAAGAATAACAATAAATGTAATGCAAAGGAAACATAGCTGATATTATAAAGAATACCTTGATTTTAAAATTCCACATGTACACGCTAAACAGAAGTAAGAACTACAGTAAGTTTCTGTAATATTTCTTGAATAATTTACCTGTAAGTCTTAGGGACACATCACCATTTCTGTTTTCATATATCAGGCTCAAAGGAATAAGGCCATGCATTCTGTACGGAGATCTACAACATAAACACAAGAACTGCCACTAAATTAGTCTTGATCCTGTGGAAAAGAAATAGAAGAAAAAGAAAATGTGGATTTGTTGAGTGGACTTTGTTTTCAGGGTTCGTGAGCACTGGTCTCTTTCACTCAGGCTGTATACAGACAGGCAGCTGTGTGCTTCTCAGGAGGGAAGCTGCTGGCTTTTGACTTAATTATGTAAAGTTAAACTTCAGTATGATTCAGGTTCAATAACATTACTGTGAGAAATCAAGGTGAGACAGGTAGGGGTTTTCACACACATGAATGGCCTGAAGAATAAAAAAATCCCGCCGAACTGCTCCCCTAAATTCAGCTTCTCCAAAGGCAACCACAATGCTAAAGGGCTAATTCTCACTTTTGTTTCAGTTTATATAAACATATTTAAGGGCGACATATTGGTAGCCTTTTACTAGCTGTAATGGCTTCATGTGGAGTCAGTTATCTTCCATTAAAGGCTTGTAAACACAAAGAATAAAAGCTCTGCCCACTGTAAAAGAGAAAAGTATTTGATTTCACACAGTGCACTTGATTAGATTCTTAGCGGATATATTAGCTGGTGATGCTGTTATAATAGGAATATTGCGATTCATGTCTCTAGTTTATATTTTGAAATTGTGCCACTTTGAAAAGTCACTTTGACATCAGATCATTAACTATGTGAAAGATCTACCAAACCTTCCTTACAAAATGTTCACAAGTCCCTTCATACAAAACAAACAGGAAATCTCTAAACAATCTCAAGTTCCGTTTACATATGAAAATTTCAGCCTATTTTTCATCACTTCCTTTGAAAAGGTCACCGCTGAACCTTCAAGAGATTATATTTTCTCACTTCAGGCCCTAAATTTCTAGGGCCATAATACCATAAATATGTACTGCTCCTAATATAACTGTGTAAAGCACAATTCATTTAGCAGTATTACATTTATGAGTTTATCATCATCATCATGGAATGTGTAAACTGATAAAAAGCAAACCTTGAGTGCAATAAATTGCTTTTGGAAAAACGTCTAAAAATGTAAATAAAAAGTGGTTAATAAAATAATACGTATATGAATAAATATACAAATTATAAATTCTGATGAAACAAATATTCAGAAAATGTAATTTAATTTATACATGTAAAAAAATTAAATTACATAAGCATGTACTAAACAGAATTATGTTCTGTTTTTGATATTTCTGATACATTTTCCCCAGGACCAAACACTATTTCTCTGTTGAATTGAAGGAACAAGGTCAAAAACATGAGCACTGCCAGTAAACCAATTCTGATCCACTGGAAAACAGATAGGAGAAATTGAAAGTTTTTCAAATGTCAGTTTCAAGAGTCAAGCAAAAAGGAGAATGATCACTTTTATAAAAGTGAAAATGCATTGGATACCCACACATCAACAGTAGGAGGTGTAAATACAAATGCCACTCTACTAAAATAATCAGAAACTCCCTAATGCCAACTGTCTGGACCATAAAACTTGACAACAGACTTATACTGTGAACAACACGCATCCCAAGTGGGAACATGACACAGAACTGACAGTGAATAATCATGACCGAAATAGCGCTTCCTTGGGTGGATTCGCCACAGGTCTTTTTATCAGGGAGGCTGTGTAATAATAGGCTGAGAAACGGTCCCTGCTGTTACTAACAGGGAAAACAGAGAAGTGGATTTTATCCGAAAGAATGTACAAATCCATGACAAAATCAGGATCATTGAAGTCACCCTACTGAGAGGACAAGTTCATTGTTGAGCTGTCTTACCTATTGCCCCAAGTTCAACTCTAGAAAATGGGATAGAAAATGGTTGTTCAACACATTACCTTTAAAGACCTCAAGAAACGTTTGACATTTTGCACTGAAATTTGGGGCTGGACATATTGGAATCTTGTGCTTTAAAGGAATATCTCACCCAACAATGAAAATGTGCTGAAAATGTATTCCCCTGCAGGCAACCTAAGATGTAAATGAGTGTGTTTCTTCATCAGAACAGATTTGGATAAATGTAGCATTACATCACTTGCAGTGAATGGGTGCCGTCAGAATGAGAGTCCAAACAGCTGATAAAAACATCACAATAATCCACACGACTCCAGTCCATCAATTAACATCTTAAGTGAAAATCTGCATGTTTGTAAGAAACAAAATCCATCATTAAGGCATTTTAACCTCATACAGTCACTTCTGGCCAAAATATGGTAATATATCTTACCAACATTCTTCAAAATGTTCTACAGAAGAAAGAAGGTTTTGAACTATACGAGGATGAATAAATGATGGCAGAATGTTCATTTTTGGATCCACTATCCCTTTAATAAATTAAGAAAAAAATGTTGTAAGTTTAATAATCTATTATAAGTTTATTTTTGACGTTTAGATGACTTCAAAAACATAAACTGAAAACCACAAAAAAAATGTGTTGTGATGGCGTTTTACTTTTCTAGACGACACAAAACTAAACTCTGTGCTCTCTATATCAGAAATCATTATTATGGCCCTGGTGTGCGATGAGGCCAATCTCTGGCCCTGAAAACAAGCTCCTGTGCTACATACAGCTAGATACAGAAATCAATATAATGTTTGGGTTGTGTAACCGCAGAGGTCAGTGGGTATTGCACAGGCTTCGTTAGCGGAACCAATCTCAGGTAATATAAGCTTGAAGTGAACAGCCATGGAAGAAAAACAAACCATCACTTAATGTTTACTGCAGGCTCCTTAACTAGCATGCAGTCCAGCCCGTCTGGAGGTCAGGAGGTCTGGTCTTGATTTGAAACCTTTATGGCTGTAAACCTGCACACTCACTACCCATAAACCTCCCACCATGGGGATTAATTAGTGGTCAGCGAGGATTAGAGGAGGTTTGTGGCTTCATCAGCTGTGGTCGGAAAGATGGGCTTGATAAGGTTATTAGCTGAAGTCACGGTTCATTATGACTTGGGCTGTAATGCCCACAGACGCATGAGATCCCCTGAGGAATATGTGCAGAAATGTTTTTTAACCATTTCATTTAGTGTATTCCTAGAGCCGTTCATGTGAGATACTGAGTGAGACGTCTTAAGTAGCCGAGAACCCAATCCAATCAAAATCTCATTTCTAGTCACTAATTATTTCTAATATCTGCCTGAGCAAGTGTTCAACTCTTTCCAGAATGTTTTAATGAAGAACTGTTCATCAACTGAGTTGGGTTGATTAGCATTTCATGTCTTATTTGTGCCATTTGACACCTGTCGATGCCGCCTAATGAAGAACTGTTTACTGACAGATTTCCTAACTCCTAATGAGTGACGCAACATTTGAAAAGGAAGCTCGAAAATACTTTTTGTTTTTCATTTGAAGCTACTATGATAATTAAGATTTATTGATTAATGAGTACATTTTTTCCAGATGTGATTACAGTGCCTCGGTTTCAGGAGAAAAAAAAATTTACGTGAAACTCCAATGCTTGAAATTCTTCATTCTCCAGCATTAAGAGGACATTTTTTTTCTTATTTATTTGAGTGAGACATGCACGTCTCATTTTGTCTACAATGTTTTTGCTCTGATCCAAACAACAGCTGAGAATGAAGCCAGCACAAACTGTTCTAAGAGAATACATAATTACATATTTGCATATTCCTAAACATCTTTAAAAATGAACTCCGATGGAGGTTGTAAATAATGTTCTTTTTTCAGTGAAGACACGGTTTGTGTTTCCAGGTTTTTTCAAGTCTCAATGTCCTCTTGCTGACTGATTTCTTGCGGCACGGTGTGCTTTTCGCAGGTGTGAATTCTGCATGAATATCTTTGCATATTTAAATGTGAATATTCAAATGTGACACATTTTTACTGATTTGAAAATTTGGAAATCCTTGATGAGGATGATCTGGTGTACAAGACAAATGAAGCATACCTAGTAGGCTAATATTAAAATGCTTATTTAAAAACAAATAAAATAAAAACTGTATATTATATTATATTATATTATATAGAGTTAGGGCTGTCAAGTTTAACTGTTAACTTAATTAATTGTTCTAAAAAAAAAATTAACGGATTAAAATATTTTAATGCAGTTAACGCACTGGCCCTGCCCCCAGACCTGTACATCATCTTACATTTCATACAGATGACTGTTGATAAATATGATGCAGGGCAACAACTCCATAAATGCAGTTATGCCCTAAAATTCAAGATATTGGTACAAAAATGTCCCTGTATGTGTTTTTGTCTCATATTTATATCATACGATATCACGAGCAGGGAGAGCAGTGGGCTATTAAAAAAATGGCAAAAAATGTATCTTTAAGAAAAATAGAAGTATTTATTTGATACTTCACAGTATGTAGTCGGCACATATTCTACTTCGAACACAGCCTTTAATTATGTCGGTGCATTTAGTTTACAGTAGCTTCATGCCGTAAGACATCTTAGCACAGTGCTAAATGAGGTAAAAATGTCATGACCAGCATGGCTGAATTAAATAACATTTGTTTATGCCACGACAGTTTAAGCTCAGATAAGCATACCAGGGGGTTGACATCAGAAACAGAGAACATGTCACCACAAATTATCTTTATTTCTGTGTCACAAAACGCTTCCCCTGTTAATTCAATTTAATGATCTCTTCTTTGGCGCCGGTGTTCCATAACAGCTCTTTATTGTTGCTGTATCCTTATTGCTCATTGATTGCAAAGTCTAGATGTTATTAAAAAAGACAATTATGGGAAAGAGCGATTATTAAAAAGA
Source organism: Sinocyclocheilus anophthalmus (assembly GCA_018155175.1). Classification (NCBI taxonomy): domain Eukaryota; kingdom Metazoa; phylum Chordata; class Actinopteri; order Cypriniformes; family Cyprinidae; genus Sinocyclocheilus; species Sinocyclocheilus anophthalmus. The sequence continues at coordinate 783,411 of JADLZN010009975.1, forward strand.
TGATGAAACAATGGCAATATTTCGCACACATTATTTCATGCACTACAGAATAATTTTAGGGGGTTTCATGTAATTAAATGAGCTAATCTTACAAAAACTGTATGTAACTAATTGAACTCCAAAATACCAAGACAAATATTTTAGAAAATGTTATATTTTTAATAAAGAGTTATTAGCTTGAAATTTGTGCAAAGAAATATGCTTAATTGTCACACCGCAAAAATCTTAATGACCTTAAAATAGGCTTAATTTTCTTTATGCAGATATTATTCTTTTTTCCCCATTTGATTTTGGTTTTAAATAGGATTTCATCAAGAGGTGTGATATTAACCTGAAATACTCTAGTATGGCTATCATATTATGCAGAATTCCTTTGATTCTGATCTGGGCACTGATCGTCCGGTTCTTAACCTGTCTGAGATGTAAGTCAGGGCAAAGAGCTTAAGGTACTCCTGTGTCTTTTGAAGTCTACCTTAGCATGTGTCTCCACCCTGCACCTTCTTATTCATGTGTCGCCTTTGATCTGCCTGACATCCACTGATGGAAATCCAAGGAGGTATTAGAGATGACACAGGAAACAGAATAGAGACAAACACATTAATATGTAATCGAGAAGGAAGCGCAGATGACTGAGCCATCTGGCCTGCGAGCGGCTGAGGGACTTAAAGAGAGGGATGCTGGGGAGAAGGAAGGAAAAGGTGTGAGCGAGTGATGGGAAAACTTCCTTCCCTCTCCGTGTCGTCAGCAATCCTTATGTCATGGATGTACAAACTGCTTCAAGTGACAATCATCTTGACATCTTGTTGTGTTTACCTGGGTGTTCATTTCAAATAGGTTTCATGTATTGTTTCAGGAAGCTGAACATGATAGTTATCATGATATCAGTGAGCATGATAGTAATCTGACAGCGTGATTGCAAGAAATACATCTCAAATGTCATAAATAATGTTAGAAGATTGATTTCGAATAAATAGGGGTGTTTACAAACATCAAAATACTTAAAGGGATAGTTCACCTCACCATTTCACAGACTTTTGATCATCTTCTAAACACAAATGTAGATGTATTTAATGAAATCTGAAAGATTTCTGTCCCTCCATTGACAGTCTAAACAACTACCACTTTCATGCTTCAAAAAGTTCATAAAGAGATCATAAAACTAATCCATATGAATTCAGCGGTTTAGTCCAAATTTTCTTAACAGACTTGGTCGTGTTTTATGATGAACAGGCTATTATTCGCATATTTACATTGATCAACGCACATATTACTTATGGCAAATGGAAACTCAAGCATGCTTGACGTTTGAGAACCAATGAGGTTCATTTTTGTAACGCAGTGCATTTGAGCTTCCATAAAAACCAATGAGGTACGTTCTTGCACGCCAAGTAAGTACAGTTGATGTTTACTGATCAATATGTGAATAAAAGGGACAGAAATCTTTCAGATTAAAAATATCTTCATTTGTGTTCTGAAAATGAAGGAAAGTCTTACAGGTTTGGAACGTCATTAGGCCATTAGCCATTATTTTGGGTGGACTATCCCTTTAAAGTTATAGTTTAAACGTACCACATAGCTACCATACAAAACACCCTAGCAACTGCATAGGAATATGCTAAAAAAAAGCAGCAAGGATGCAGCAGCAACTGCATAGCAACATGCTTAAAACACCCAGAACATGTTATCAACCACTGGTTAACTCTTTGAAAACCATTTTCATGATATTCCGACAAATTTGAGGATTGTAAAACACAGTTTAAACATGAGTGACAATGAAACAATTTCATCAAAATATATAGGAGTCGGAAGTAGAGCTTCAGAAATACCTGCACTATGGTGGAAATTCACCTTCAAAGCCACTCAATTTAAAAGGATCCTTTGGTTGAGAGAAAAAATATAAATAAATAGTACTCCAAGTACACTTGGAGATTGACACCAACACAGCTTCGGGGAGACAGAAGAGAAAGCAATAAAAAATAAATCAAATAAAAAGAAAAACCTAATATTGCCTTGTACTTGCTTGGCTGACATAAATGCCCCTTATTTCCCCGTGTGAATTCAAAACGTCACCTTTAAATAACATGCAATAGTGATTCAGAGTTTGCGCTTTTAAAAAAAAGACCAGCAGAATTAAAATGTTGCCTTAAACCAAACAGTTGAACTTGCTAAGCTTTGCCACAGCACAAAAATTGCATTTCATAAAAAATTCATTATTTTTTTCCACATTTATTAGTAATAACTCTCTCCCAATCTCTTAGGATCTTGTGTTTGTGCTGCGAGAAGAGTGAAGAAAAACAGAGGTGGGAAGGAGAGGCAGATTGAGCCTAAGGTGTGTAGGTGGTTTCTGGAGGTGGAGTAATTCTGGGCCGTGGGATCCAAACATCCCACATGAAAAGAAAGTTTAATTACAAAGCTTCAATACCAGATCAATTGGACAGAGCTGCCAATAATTGGGCATGTGTTTCTCTGTTCTCCAAGCTTAGATGCATGTAGGTGTGCAAGGGGGAATTAGGCTTCCCAAATACCAGGCTATACACCACAGGTATTTAGCTAGAGGGATACACAATTTAAAGTTGGCCAAAGTTAAAGCCAAAAATTGTAAGTATTTCATTATAGTATAGCCAGCTATATAACAAACGTATAGGCTACAGATAAACTTTAAGCATTAAATATTTTTTCATTCCCTGCAGCCTTGGATGTCATCATTTGTGTTCTGAAGATGAACGAAGGTCTTACGGGTTTCGAACGACATGAAGGTGAGTAATTAAAGACAGAATTTTGTCTTCTGTCATTTTTTGGTGAACTATCCCTTTAAGTAGTTATTATACACCACCATTAAAAAGGATCAGCTTTTTTTTTTTTTTCAAAAAATGAATATTTTTATTTAGAAAGAACACATTAAATTAAAAAGGAAGTAATTGACTTTAAATGTTACAAATTGATATTGCTGTTATTTTTAACATCTCTTCATAAAGGGTAAAGGGGGGGAACAATTCCTGAAAAAAGTATCACAGCTTCCACAAAAATCATTAAGCAGTACATTTCTGAGACACCTGATTCCTATTCAGGAATAAATACAATTTTAAAACATATAAAATGAAACATTTGAATAATATTGCTTTTTTTATTGTATTTTTGATCAAATAAATGCAGCTTTGGTGAGCGACTTTCAAAAAATATATATTTTGAACGGCAATCTATTATGCAAGAAACTTTAAAAAGATTGTTAAAAAACAATGGAAAAGAGAAAATCAGAAAAATATACAGTAGTCTAGTGAACACACTAATCAACTTTGTCAAACCCTCTGTAGACTGCTGGACACTGACCCAGAGATGTAGCCATTTCCGTTCCAACAAAGAGCTTTTCTGAATTATATCTCCTCACGTCACATAACTCACGGCCCCCTGAGAGAGATTCAGGCAATACGGCCTATTGCTGCTAGTTTTAGTACCTATTTTCAGTCCCATTTATATCCACATGGTGCCACTTCTGAATGAGAGGCTTCTTTACCAGATCTATCTTTGAATGGCTAACAGCCAAAGCCATCAAATTTAATACAAAAATCACTTCTTCACGACTTATATATATATATATATATATATATATATATATATATATTAGCATGTGTACGAAAGTTTCCAAGACCCCCTTAAATTTTTACCTCTTTGTTATATTGCAGCCATTTGCTAAATTCATTTAAGTTAATTTTTTTTCCTCATGTACACACAGCACCCCATATTGAACGAAAAACACAGAATTGTTGACATTTTTTGTTTTTGCATATTTATTAAAAGAAAACTGAATATCACATGGTCCCAACAATAACGTATTGTCAGGACCCATTTGCTGTGACACTCATATCGTTTTACTCAGGGTGCTGTCCATTTCTTCTTCCTGATCATACAACCTTGAGATGTTTTCTACAACCCGACCTTTCATCAATTGAGTCAAGCGGTTGATTATACTGATTGGACTTGATTGGAAAGCCACACACCTGTCTATATAAAGCCTTACAGCTCACAGTGCATGTCAGATCAAATGAGAATCATGAGGTCAAAGGAACTTCCTGAAGAGCTCAGAGACAGAATTGTTGCAAGGCACAGATCTGGCCAAGGTTAACAAAAAATTTTTGCTGCACTTAAGGTTCTTAAGAGCACAGGTGGCCTCCATAATCCTTAAATGGAAGACGTTTGGGACGTCCAGAACCCTTCCTAGAGCTGGCCGTTCCGGCCAAATTTAGCTATCGGGGGAGAAGAGCCTTGGTTTGAGAGGTAAAGAAGAACCCAAAGATCACTGTGGCTGACCTCCAGAGATGCAGTCGGGAGATGGGAAAGTTGTAGAAAGTCAACCATCACTTCAGCCCTCCACCAGTCGGGCTTTATGGCAGAGTGGCCCGACGGAGCCTCTCCTCAGTGCAAGACACATGAAAGCCCGCATGGAGTTTGCTAAAAAACACCCGAAGGACTCCAAGTGTGAGTGCTCAGGACCTCAGACTGGGCCGAAGGTTTTACCTTCCAACAAGACAATGACCCTAGCACACAGCTAAAATAACGAAGGAGTGGCTTCACAACAACTTTGTGACTGTTCTTGAATGGCCCAGCCAGAGTCCTGACTTAATCCCAATTGAGCATCTCTGGAGAGACCGAAAAATGGCTGTCCACCAACGTTTACCATCCAACCTGACAGAACTGAGAGGATCTGCAAGGAGGAATGGCAGAGGATCCCCAAATCAAGGTGTGAAAACTTGTTGCATCTTTCCCAAAAAGACTCATGGCTGTATTAGATCAAAAGGGTGCTTCTACTAAATACTGAGCAAAGGGTCTGAATACTTAGGACCATGTGATATTTCATTTTTTCTTTTTAATAAATCTGCAAAAATTTCAACAATTCTGTGTTTTCTGTCAATATGGGGTGCTGTGTGTACATAATGATGAAAAAAAGTTACTTAAATGATTTTAGCAAATGGCTGCATATAACAAAAGGTGAAAAATTTAAGGGGGTCTGAATACTTTCCGTACCCATTGTATATATATATATATAGATGCTCATATACAGCCTGAGTCTTTTTTGGGAAAGAATGTGTAGCGAATCAGCTCATGGGGAAATATGAATAATTAACCATAACTAGTTATGGTTAATTATGAATATTTTAGATCCGCTGGAGATATTTAGCTGACCTCTCAGGGTCAAACGTCTTGTCAATTCTAAGAACGTTAAATTCCCGGTTAAGGGAAATAACTTTCTTACTGGACAATTCTACAAAAGCTTGTAGCATAAAACTGCATGATTAAGTGACTCCAGTTATAAACAAACAATGAACCACGTCAAGTGTGAAACAAGTAAGGTTTTATTAACCACATAAAAACTTAAACTAGTCTGACATACTACATAAACACATTAATCCGGTCTACCATCCCGACACACAGCCACACATACATTGTGTATTGAAAGGTTAAGTTTATCACTAAGAAAGAGAACATAATGAATGACATTTAGGACCATTTTTGCATAGTCACAGATCTAAAACCTGAGGACAACGTCCAGATTCTTAGTTTCAAACAACTTTGTAAAAGGTGTAACTATCTTCATGCATCATTAATCGCTAGTTTGTACTTGCGTATTCTGAAAGAGTTTCTTGATGCAATCTTAAGGCCCAAGATCTTTCTGAAGTTGGTTGATGAGAAAGAGCTAATTTGAGTCAGAGTCATTTGATGAATGAAAAGGACTAAGCCGGAGCCTGGCACGAGCTTTGGTAACCTGGAGCGTTTCTCACATCTTCATCTTAGCATCCCCTGAACCACCGACTGGGGCGGGTCACATGGAGTGTGTCCTTTTAAAGCCTGCAGAGATTCACGGCTCTCAAGATGGGTTTGTCCAATGAGTAAGGCTGAAATCCCAAGCGGGAGGTTTGAAATACTGGGGATTTTTATGACTCTTTGTCTGGAAGCATGGTATTTTGCATATGTAATTAACTTGGGTGTTGATGCAGAAATTAGTAAAGATTCTTAGAACATCAACATGTTGCATAGGTATCAGCATATAATATACACACTTGTTTCGATCATAAGAAGGCGAATTCATAGATACGAGACATGAAATAGTTACTTATATGAATTAGTGGTTTATCGTAAGCATGAATAAAAATCAGACACGACACGACAATATACAAGCAGTAATGGTATACACAATGACCCAGTATAGGGTCATTCAAAGAAAGGTTTTTCCTATGAATTAATTAGAGAACAGTCCATTTCTCTGGGCATTGTGTGTCTTTCTCATGAGTAAAATGAGGGAGTTTCTCCCCTACATTCCTTTTAGGCCATAAAACCAGTGATATCATGATTAGTTGTCATGGTGATCAAGGTGGGGATGGTGTTCAAGCGAAGCCCTGGCATCCAGTCTCTTGAATGAGGGGACTGTGACGATTTGTTAATCTAATGAATAATTGATTTGTTAAATCAAATAAAAATTAGTGTGTCAGATTGGTCGAGACGCTACATATTTCCCCCCTTTCGAGCGTTGTTGTCCGTAGAATAGACAACAACGAGCGATGTCAAGGTGCAGAACAATCGAACACACACCTGGCACTCACGGCTGGGAGCCAGTGGTGGTTTTTGGCTGTTGGTGCCGTGTTGGATGCTGTCTGGTGGTGTGCTGTGGTGATGTAGGCTGTAGCAAGGTGTGGGTCCTCGAGCTTATGCAGCAGGTGTCGATGCTGTGTCACCTGTCATCCTGAAGTGTGTTAGTCCGGGTAGGATGTTTTTTTGTTGTTGTTGTTAGCCAGTAGGCTATCTGTGGTACCCACGATGTGGAACAGCCGGGTTAGACTCTCACTGGTGAGAGTGCAGGTGGTTCCAGGGATTGCAGGTAATTGTTATGGAGATTTTGTAGCGTGCAGAGAGTTTCAGACTGACCTAGTGATGATGGCAGGAGAGCAGCAGGTGGTTGTTAGCTCTCTGTTCTGCCCGAACGTCACTAGAAGTCTGATGTTTGCGGTGTCGCTTTACTTTTGTGGTGACATCGACTTGAGCTTGCCTGAGTTTTGTTGGTAGAGCTTTCGCTGTTGGGCATGTGGGCCCGTTGCTCAATCCAACGTTGTCTGGCTGCTTCTGGGGGTGTCGACCGGTTTCAAGGGATGCTCCTCCCTTGGAGGGGCCTGATGCTGTGATGCAGCAGGCAAGGAGTCAGAGGTTTGTCCTTCTCAATACTCCTTAGTTGAGTTTTGTTCAAGGAGCTCTTTTGCGAGTGTCTGCAGCTCCTGTAACCCAGAGGTAGGCTTGTCCAGCTGTCCTTGTGTAGCCTCCTTTGTGTGGAGGAGGATGTTGTGGTGGAATGCTGTTGGACATACCGTGGTGTTTGCAGGATGAGGACGCCTTTTCCCAGTTTTTGGTCTGGAACCTGGGTCTGTTGCCATGGGGATGGCTCTGTCCTCTTCTGGCTAGGGCTTTCTGTAGAAGGGTTTTGCATTGTGTCAATGCTGGGTGCCTTCTGGTGCCCGCTTTGGATTCTGAGCTGTGAAGTTCAGAATCAGTGGGGTTTTACAAACACCTTTAGTGGAGGCCTTGCGCTTGTTAAAGGCCTTCTGTGTCAGGTTACGCATCTGTTGATTAGGCATTGTGCGGCAGGCCCTAATTCCTAGGTGCCTTCTTGCAGCTGGTGTCCCCCGCCATCCCAGGGTAATCGTGAGCTATGGAGTAAGTTTGTCAAAGTCTGTGGAAGTAAGCATGGGGAGTTTCACGCCGGACCTGCTTGGTGTCTGGGGCAGCGATCATTCCGTGTTCAGACTCTGGGTCTGAGAGTATTTAGGTTGCCAGATGTTTTGTCTCTGGCCAGCTCGTTGGGGTCTTTGGGGTCACACGGTGTGTGTGTCTGCTGTGATCCTCTGGAAAGGTCCTTGCCCACCCCCTTGTGGCTGCTGATTGGTGACGTGTGAACAGGGGCTCTCGCCCCCCCCCCCCCTCACAGGTTCAAACCCTTGGCTGAGGGGGTGGGCCTGCCGGCCAGGGGAAGTTCTGTTTCGTGTTTTCCCTATCTGTTCGCCTTGTGTTCTGCAAGCATATTTCAGTTCATTTGTGATACTGAATTCACCTTGTTGCGTTGTTTCGGTTTGCCTGAAAATTTTTTTTTTGTTGCAGCTGCAGAGGTTTTCAGGGAGCGGACTTGTGAAGTTTCAAGCAGAAGGCTTTGGCTCCCTTTCCCCCCTTCGTAGCTGTGCACAGGCGTGGAGGTCTTGCACTGCTGGCGACGTGATGTTCTGTCTTTTGCTTAAGTCTATGCGCATTCGGTAGGACTGTTTAAATTCTTTCTGGACCATGTCAAGTTCCTCTTTATTTGCTGAGTCAGGGTTTGGACCTCAGTTCTGTCTGTATGCAGGTGGCCTTGTACGGCCTAAGATGTGGTGTCTCTCTCATTTAGTTCCACATATGTTGTTTTAATAGTGACTTTGTGTGAAACAGTTCTCCTTTCAAGTCCTGTCTGATGGCTTTTTCCAGCTGCACTTGGTGTTTAGCAGCTGTTAGAGCCTTTGTGAAGACTGGTGATTTCCTTCTGTTGCAGCATTATGTAAGGTTCCTTGCATCTGTTCTGTGTTTTCTCTCGTTGAGCAGGTGTCAGTTTTCTGCAGAATTCTGTGACTTGCAGTTGCAGCTCATATACCTCCTGTCTGAGGCCCTTGAGTGTGTGGGCCGAGGAGAGGATGATGCTGGTGGTTCAGGCTGGGTGTCAGGTGTCCATTTGTGTCGCAGTCTCGCTGTTCCTTTTTTTGCCATGGCAGGTCGTTGGCTGCTTTTAGCTGAAGGATGTCCATTACAGTGCTTTGCTGGGTTTCCAGGTGGTCCTGGTGAGTTGGCAGGGCTGGATGTTTGTGGAATGTCTGCGACATACTGGCACTCTTGTGGGAACACCAGAGAGAGAGAGTCACAAGGCAAATGCAGGTACGTACAGTGGTGTTAAGCTATCTCTAAGGGGAACTGCTGTGTAGGCCGTGTAAGGTATGACTATCTGGTGGGAGGCAGCTAGTGAGGTAAGGTTCTATGTTTTTTTGTTCGTGAACACAAAGGGAGAGTTTGTGTAACTTTGTTGAGGGGGCTGTAAGCAGTGGTCAGCTGATGACCGGGCTATACTATTGATGGTTCACGGGTTTGGTCACTATTACGAAACTGAAATAAAAAGGACGCAAAAAAAAGACATGTTTTACCTATTTAGTTTTGTTTCTAAGAGATATGGCTAAGCAGGTTTCACTTGTGTGTTATGCTGCAATAGACTTCATAACCCTAGGTTTAGGCTGTTAGCTAAACTAGCAGGGTCCCACCAAATACCTCGTCAAAAGAAATAGAAACAGTGGGAATTGTTTCTAGTTGTATGTTAGCCTACATTGTGTTGCAATGGTAGCTGCCCTTCAACGTATTAGGCCTGTCACTGAGGCGTGAGGAGAAGTAGAGATGAAACAGGGATTATGCTACTAATAACTTGTATAACTCGCTAAGGAAACAACAGTTGCTCGAACTACTGTAATCCTATCCAAAAACGACTATGGTGATGGTGAAATAACTAAAATAAGGTAAAAGTAAAACACAAAAAACAAAAAAAATAAATAAAATAAAACAGGGGTCCTAAGAGCTGTAGGAAATTAAAAAAGGAAAGTAAAATAAAAATAAAAATGATAAAATAAAATAAAAAATTACAAAATTAAATAAAAATTGATTTAATTAATTAAATCTCAAATTTAACAAAAATCAATTTAGCTGTATTGGTACATTTGTGCCAAACAAATGTAAATAAATGCAATAAAATTAAAAAAGGTAGATAAGTCAAAACAAAATAAAGAGAGAGAGGAGATAGGAGAGGGGCAGAGAGTTGGTTAGAAATTACCCTTACACCTATCTCAGTGTTAGTCAGATGCTAACAGCTAGCAGTTGATGTAAAGGGCTTAGCTTAAGAGTTAGCTTTGGTTTACACGCAGTTCTTTGTTTACACTCAGGTCTGTGAAGTGGGTGCTGTTGTTAGATTAACCGGAAGAGTCTGCTCACATTTCCGGGGTCACGTGTTGCTAGGAGAACAATGCAAGCTCACAACAGGTGCAGGTGGAGCATACTTGCACTGCTGTGAGCATGCATGGGAAATTCATGCATGTCCCATACAAATTCATTCGTTACTCAAAACAGCACATTCACTTCAGGCAATGGTGGATTCGTAGTTAGCCACGCTAGAATAACACCATTAATTTTAAGTAAATGTTTCAAATGAGCGAGTCATGATGAAATACAATGATACGTAACACATATTAAGGCCTTAAATTAATGAAATGAGGTGTATCGCTCAGATCACCTACACAGTGTTGAAAAAGGGGATTTCTTCGCCCAAGTTCAGACCGATTCATTCTGGTACCATTATATGAGCTGCTAATCTGAGATTTCGTCGTCAGAAAATAGACTTGTGCTCTACTAACACAGAAATTAGGTTTTCTTCGCTAAAGTCAGGTTAGTTTTTTATCGTACGATTTAAAAACATTATATCACTGAAACTTTCTAATACCTGTAGAAAGGCACCTTCAAGCTATAGTTTTATATGATTATATTCAGAACCTGGTGCGCGCATGTATAAGAGTTCCGTAATGTTTCACATGAGCGAGTCATAATGAAATACAATGTTACGTAACACATAATAAGGCCTTAAATCGGTGAAATGAAGAGCATCGCTCAGATCACCTACACAGTACTGAAGAAGTGGATTTCTTCGCCCAAAATCAGACCGTTTTATTCTGGTACCATTTATATGAGCTGCTAATCTGAGATTTCTTCGTCAGAAAAGGCGTACCCTCTACTAACAACAGAAATTATGATTTCTTCGCTAAAGTCAGGTTAGTTTCTTATCGTACGATTTAAACACATTATAGCACTGACAACTTCTTACTGCTCGTAGGAAGGTACATTCAAACTATAATTTTATCTGGTTTTGATCAGAACCTGCTATGCGCATGGAGAAGAAGTTACTAACTTATGAAACAGACCCATAAGATTGATTACTGGTCTGCTTGCAAGCAATGTTTAAAACGACTCGACCGTTCTAAATTACTGCTCGTACTGCCTAAGTAGGAAACTATTGTTTCCCCAGCAATGTGAATGCCGGGATTTTGCTGGCTAGCTTGTCAAAGTTTCTGGGGGGGTCACATCATGGTGCGCTGCTGCAGGATGCTTGGTAAGTATTACAGTTCTGTTCTGTCGGTTGTTAAGCAGAAAGTGTTGGCTCTCCCCTTTGTAGCTTGTTGCATATGAGGGAGTTTGCACGGCTGAATGAGGATGCGGGAGTAGGGTGTCTCTCCCACTGCGTCTCTTTTCTTTTGCAGCCTATAAGAGTACCTGAGTTCTCTTTGGACCATGTCAAGTTTGTCTTGAGTGTTGTTCAGCTGCTGGATCAGAGTCTCAATTCTGGCAACTTTGTCTAAGAGCTTAGAATTTGCTGCTTTAATAGTAATTTTGTGTTGGTGTTTCCTTTCCAGGTCCTTTCTGTCTACCTTTTCCAGGTGCTCTTGCTGTTCATCAGCTGTCAGAGCCTTTTTAAATCTATTGATTTCCTCCTGTAACTCCATTTTGCTGGGGTCCTTGTGGGCTACCGCTGTGATCTGTTGCTTGAAATCATTTACCTCCTGTTTCAGACCCATGAGGTTGTGGGCCACGGAGGGTGATGACCTTGGCGAGCTTTTTGTAGCCACAACTCTCGCTTGAGTCCTGAGTCTGCGGTACACTTCTCTCTCTGTGTCCAGTTGCTTTCGGCTTAGTAGGTGGTCGTCGGGCCTGGGTAAAGGTGGTGTTCCTCACGACGCCTGGCCAGCACTCTCTGTTCTGCATTCTGGGCAGTTACTCTGAGCATCTGCAACATTTTGACACACTCGTGTTGAGAGTAAGGGCTAGAGACTACTACAAAATCAAAACAGAGTGTGAATGCTAAGATAGTTTTGGGTCAGCATATGTTTTGCTTAAAAGGACGTAAACAGGATTTTGATTTATGATTTAAGACTACTGTCAAATTATTGTAAAATTATCACTCAGAATTTGCTGACGGTCCCCCAAACAAGCTTAATCTCTGAGGTATGAAGGAGAAAAGGGAAAGGCAGAAGGAAAAGGAGAGCATTTCTATTCTGATTATGCTGATTATTTTTGAAAATAGACAAATCAAAAATAGAAATGTCTCTGTTTCCTTTTGAGGTTCAGAGAGAACATCCAGGGGGCATAACATGTAAATGGATTTTAAATTAGCTGACTGCTATTATTAAAACAAGGTAATCAATCTGATATTAGGAACAATCAGTAGCACTCGTGATTAACTGATTTGTGTTGGGCATCACACCATGTCTGGTCACAGCTGCTGCTGTTCAGCTCCCATGCTGTTGCCATGCCATGTGTGTGCCCCGCCCTCCGTAGCGCGTTATTCACTGTGCTACTAAAAACACCCAATAACTTAATGATTCATCTATAGATAGACAGTTAAAATGTAATTAAATTTAGATTTAATTAACTAGTAACTGAGCAATAGCATTCAGGAAGGATAGATCTAAGATAGTTAAATTCGCTGAGACGAATTGAAGATTGAGACACATAGAAAAAGAAGAAAAAGAAGGAAGAGAAATGGAAAAATAAGAAACCAGGGATTAGGTTAAATTCAAATTGCTTCACACTGCACACCCATGCTGTATTTAAGAGCTTCATGAAGAAGTGTTACCCCTAATTGTTAAGCTATTTGAGTAGCTTAGCCTAAATGAAACTATGCTAAGTCGTTTTAGCTTAGCTGCTTCAAATGGTTTGTTTACAAACATGGCGTGTTGTGCTATGTGATGTTAGCACTTCCTGTGACAAGTTGTTTTCACGGTAACCAATGCATGCCAGTGTGATTAACGCAGTTTAATGTCTGTCTATGTTAAACAGTCATAGTTTTAGAACGTGGTGCTTTCAGCCTTCAAGACTTGTTGCATTACATTAGCATTTCGGTGAGTGCTTCTCTAATGTAACAAACTTCTTGCACTTGTTTTAAAGAATTACAAAACGGGTTTACTGTAAGTTACAACCGGTTTAAACATATATGTAGTTATGTTTGCCTCACATATGATTACTAAAGTACAGTATTACACCTTTACTTTCACTCAGCGAGTGAAACATATAATGACCACCAGGTTGCTTGTATACTGTATATGCAGTCAAAGTGTAGATTAATTGCTTCTATCTAATTATAAACTATAAGGCCTTTTTGCTGTAGAAAGGGGAGCAGCGCTCATATCTACCTTGATATAACTGTACTGAGTTTTCTTCTTCAAAGAAACAATTTAAACACTACTGCGATTTTTGTGATTTCTTCACTAAAGCATATTACTTTATGGTACAGTTTGGACATGCCGCTGTGCTGAGATTCAGACTTACGCTTTGTCTAGACAGATTTATGCTTTAATACTGAATTTAGGGTTTCTTTGCTAAAATCAGATTACCCTTACACTGATACCATTTAAGCATGAAATACATAAAAGACTCTTCCAATCATATTAGCGGTACCAATTCAAACCCCCACTTTATCTGCATCTCAACAAGCCAGCAAATAGGGACACCGGGCATCTGAAGTCACGTCCTATTTTAACCTGGGCTATCAAGCACACACTTTTAAGTTGCCAGTGTTTAAACTCATAACTTTCGTTTTAGCATGCCCCATTCTCCACCAAAATCTGTAGCGAATCAGCTCATGGGAAATATGAATAATTAATCATAACTATTTATAATTAATTATGAATATTTTAGATCTGTAGATATTTAGCTGACCTCTCAGTGTCAACTGTCTTGTCAATTCTAAGAGCGTTAATTTCCTGGTTTAGGGAAATAACTTTCTTACTTTACAATTCTATAAGTTTGTAACGTAAATCTGCATGATTATTGACTCCGGTTATGAGTAAACAATGAACACGTCAAGTGTGATACAAGTAAGGTTTTATTAACTACATAAACACTTAAACTAATCTAACATACACACACACACACATTAAGCCGTCTAACTACACATACACCACACACAGACAGTATGTAGCGAAGGTAAAGTTTTAGCACTACAGAAAGGAGACATAAGGAATTAAATTTATGGAACCATTTGCATATTCAGTAGATCTACAGCCTGAAGGAAACATCAGTTTTTTAGTTCAAACACACCTTTGAAAAAGGTGTAACTGATACTTAATGCATCAATTAAAGCGACTAAGTTTGATACTTGCACGTCTAGTCTGTCTGAAAGAGAGTCCTGATGCAATCTTAAGGCCCAAGAACTTGCTGAAGTTGGTTGATGAGAAAGAACAAGTTTGCGTCAGAGTAACTTGATGAATAGAAAGGACTATCCGAGCCTGCACGAGCTTTGGTATCCTGGAGCGTTTTTCTCACATCTTCATCTTAGCATCTGCCTGAACCACCGACTGGGGCGGGTCACATGGGGTGTGGCCTTTTAAAGCCTGCAGAGAATCACGCCTCTCAAGATGGGTTCGTCCACTGAGGAAGGCTGAAATCCCAAGCGGGAGGTTGGAAATACTGGGGATTTTTATGACTCTTTGTCTGTAAGCCTGGTATTTTGCATATGTAATTCGCTGGAGTGTTGAGGCACGAATTAGTACAGATTATTAGAACATCAATATGTTGCATAGGTATCAGCATGTAATATACACTCTCAGTTAGATCATCCGAAGATGAATTCATTGAGACCAAACATGAAATAGGTGAGGTTTTATTAACTAGTGGTCTATGATAACATGAATCAAACAGCATACACTACAACAGACAATAAACAAGAACAGTAATGGTATACACAATGACCAAAGTATATGGGTATTCAATCAAAGAAAGGTTTCCTATGAATTAATTAGAGAACAGTCCATTTATCTGGGCATTGTGTGTCTTTCTCATGTGTAAAATGAGGGAGTTTCTCCCCTACATTCCTTTTATGGCCTAAAACTGATTATCTGTTAGTTTGTCATGGTGACCAAGGGGGGATGGTGTTCAGAAGAAATCCTGGCATCCAGTTTATTGAGTGAGAGGGACTGTGACGATTTGTTAATCTAATGAATAATTGATTTGTTAAATCAAATTAAAATTAGTGTGTCAGATTGTTCGAGACGCTACAATGCACAAGTTTTCCCATACCTGGATTTTGGGATCCTCTGCCATTCCTCCTTGCAGCTCCTCTCCAGTTCTGTCAGGCTGGATTGTAAACGTTGGTGGACAGCCATTTTTAGCTCTCTCCAGAGATGCTCAATTGGGTTTAAGTCAGGGCTCTGGCTGGGCCATTCAAGTACAGTCACAGAGTTGTTGTGAAGCCATCCTTCGTTATTTTAGCTGTGTGCTTAGGGTCATTGTCGTGTTGGAAGGTAAACCTTCGGCCCAGTCTGACGTCCTGAGCACTCTGGAGAAGGTTTTCGTCCAGGATATCCTGTACTTGGCCTCATTCATCTTTCCCTCGATTGCAACCAGTCGTCCTGTCCCTGCGCTGAAAAACACCCCCACAGCATGATTCTGCCACCACCATGCTTCACTGTTGGGACCTTATTGGACAGGTGATGAGCAGTGCCTGGTTTTCACACATACCGCTTAGAATTAAGGCCTAAAAGTTATATCTTGGTCTCATCAGACTAGAGAATCTTAGTTCTCACCATCTTGGAGTCCTTCAGGTGTTTGTTTAGCAAACTCCATGCGGGCTTTCATGTGTCTTGCACTGAGAGAGGCTTCCGTCGGGCCACTCTGCCATATAGCCCTGACTGGTGGAGGGCTGCAGTGTTGGTTGACTTTCTACAACTTTCTCCCCATCTCCCGACTGCATCTCTGGAGCTCAGCCACAGTGATCTTTGGGTTCTTCTTTACCTCTCTCACCAAGGCTCTTCTCCCCCGATAGCTCAGTTTGGCCGGACGGCCAGCTCTAGGAAGGGTTCTGGTCGTCCAAACGTCTTCCATTTAAGGATTATGGAGGCGACTGTGCTCTTAGGAACTTTAAGTGCAGCAGAATTTTTTTTGTAACCTTGGCCAGATCTGTGCCTTGCCACAATTCTGTCTCTGAGCTCTTCAGGCAGTTCCTTTGACCTCATGATTCTCATTTGCTCTGACATGCACTGTGAGCTGTAAGGTCTTATATAGACAGGTGTGTGGCTTTCCTAATCACGTCCAATCAGTATAATCAAACACAGCTGGACTCAAATGAAGGTGTAGAACCATCTCAAGGATGATCAGAAGAAACGGACAGCACCTGAGTTAAATATATGAGTGTCCCAGCAAAGGGTCTGAATACTTAGGACCATGTGAGATTTCATTTTTTCTTTTTTAAGAAATCTGCAAAAATGTCAACAATTCTGTGTTTTTCTGTCAATATGGAGTGCCGTGTGTACATTAATGAGGAAAAAAAATTAACTTAAATGATTTTAGCAAATGGCTGCAATATAACAAAGAGTGACCAATTTAAGGGGGTCTGAATACTTTCCGTACCCACTGTATATACTTATAAAGATTATATAATATACAATACATATATATTCTTATGCACATACATATTTGAAACAGAAATTAATTTTACACAAATTACATGCATGGCATCCATTGCCAAAGAATCCTTTTTAAAATGTTATTGAATGCTGAAACTCTCCTCTCTCTAACAGCCATGAAATCTCCAGAATATTACCCTGTACTTTCTTGCCATAAGGTTTGAGTTGTTTGTTCGGAGGTCGTAACAAAATGGGAACTGTTCTGAGCTGTTCATCATGGGAATGCTGGCAGAATGCAGTGTTTCAAAAGCATACGCCTTTCTTTCTGGGGTCAGTCCAAGAGATCAAAGGTGTTCAGCATCAGCATGACGCTAAAATCCCGCAGCCTGTATACATAAAGGGCAGGCACTGGGCACGACCTCAAAGAACAGGTGAACGAGTCAGTGGGAAACTGAGATGCAGAGAAAGGGGAAGTGCGACAGGGCAGCAGCCCTTGTAAATGGATAGAGAGATCAATTTCATAATGCACCGATTCTCTGCCCACCCAGGGTGAAATTGCACACACATTAAAACTATCAAACCGCTAAGAAAGAGTCCAGAAAAACAAACAGACCTTACATTTGAGTAATAATACAGCTTGGAAAATCCTTCATCAGCCAGTGCTGTGAATGACGCAATCACACCATTATGGCAACCCTACACTTATTACCATTTCCCCCGACGCATGATGTAAGAAGATCCCTATATAGAAAGCCAAGTACATCCACCATCAGCAAGATCTACAGAACTGCAATCTACAGCCAATCACCTCTGACAGGCCCAGGCATGCTAGATGCCATGCATTGCTTATGTTCTGAGAGATTTTGATTTTCTTAACAGATGTTTTACAAAAGAGTGATACTGTATTTTTCAAAAAAACAAGTTGCATCGGGTCAAAATTGCATTGTTGAGAGAAAAAAAAACTTTGCACTTTTCAGTGTACAAGTCAAAAATGTAATAAACAAAAAAAAAAAGTAAAATACTGGTAAATAAAACAAAAACATAGTATAGGAAACAAACATTATAAACACATATTTTTAGTTTCCAGTTTAGTTCAACAAAACAGCAGAATGTAATTTTACACAAAAAATAAAAAGTTAGGCTAATTTGCATAATATTTAAAAGGATAGCTCACCCAATAATGAAAAGTCTGGAATCACTTACTCACCCTCACCTATTTGAGTGATACCCTTCTGTGGAACACAAATTCGAAGAATTGCACTGTTCTATGCAATCACATGTTTTCAAACTAATTATGACTCATGAGTTACTGTATGTTCCAAATCTTCTGAATTCAAAAGAACAGTTTGTTAATAAATCAGATACCTCTATTCCTCTTGTAAAACATACAACTAAGAGTTGGGCTGAGCACAAAAAAATTACTCATACAAATCATGATTTATTTATAATACTTTTTAAAAAATGATTTTGGTGTGAACTACCCTCTTAAATGCTGAACTTTGTGTACAGACAAAATCAGCCTTTCTATATATCATCTCAGGAACAATATAAGCAGGAAGAAACTGACCATATGTGGAAAATGAATAGAAGGAATCACAGTGTTCAATATGGCAATTATAGTAAAGGAAAACTCAACATTCAGCTGAAATGGCCAATTACCTTATTGACAAAGGCACTGTATGTGCATTAGCTCAACTGACCAGTAAAATACAGTTATTTTAGCTTGATTTGAGCTGAGATGAGGAAAATCTGTAATAACTTTGTAAAATTTTATTAGTGATTTGGCATTTTTGGAAATTTCGGTGCTTCCCCATTCAAAAAGATAGGAGCTTTAGTGGAATAGCTGACTGGGGATGTTACCATGATGGCCGCCAAGGGAACTGACTTGCTTCATTTTGTCTGAGCGTGGAAGTAGTTAATCTCTGTGGATTAATCAAAACGTCCATGAGGTCTTTCCTAGAAAATAACCTGATGTTAAATCAAGACCCAGCTGCAGCCTACCTCAATTTATTTTGCTGTAAAGCCTCTGTGCCTCAGCGTATGGATTTAATAAACATGAACTCATGAAAGAGAACTGAGCACTCGGGCTCTTAATGAAACGTGTGCAAGTAACACAAACGGAGGAGGATAGCCCTTCCAACTCGAGGCGGGGGAGCAAACAACAGCCACTGTGAGTTATTTTACTATGCTTCAGTAATGTGCAGGCACGATGGAAAGCATTCAATGAAGACAAAGACATTTATCAAATGTCCGCTGGACGGTCAGTGTGTTGAACAGTTTATGTCTTCTCTGCTGTGTTTGGAGCTTCCTCCTGTTCTATTATTGAGACAGTGACATTTTGCTCATTGCTATTATTCACAAAAGTGGATTTTCAAAACACTATTCCTTAATAGGTAAACCCATGTATCCCCACGAGTGGGGCGGGGCCGAGAGCCGTGGGAGCAGAGCGAGGCCGGTGGAGTTGAATGGTAATGAGCGATACCTGCGCCACTCACCGGTCTCGAGTCCCACAGAGGAGCTTCGGAAGGATAAAAGGAGGAGTGACGACAGTGCAAGATGAGAGAGGACCAGGCCTAGACTTTATTCTGTGTTTTGTGTGCGGCAGTCGTCCATGAGGGGCTGCCGCTTTACTTCATTTTGTGTTTGTTTATTTTATTAAAGTCTTAAATGTTCGCCTGTTCCCGCCGGCCGCCCTTCCTTCCGTTCTACAACGAATTGTGTGTCTAAACCATTTTTAATCCATTTAACCCTTTGGTCGGTAATTACTGGTTTGAGATAGCTTCCTAACCCGTGTAGGCATGTGGAACTTTGGGGCACACAACTTGTCAGGCATCGTTTTGTTCTACTGCCCTGGAATTATAGCCTCAAGGCATGCAGATTTGTTTCCTGTGCTGGTTCTTTTTCTAAGCATCTGACTGACAGGTTTCTGTGTGGCGGATGATTAAACAGCCACAGAAGACTCCGATTTACAGTGTACGGATGGACTTCAGGAATGGAATATCAGATTCATCTGCGACTGACTGATGTCCGACCGTATACAGAGTAAAGTCTCACCAATTACAAACTGGTGCATATAACATGATGAAAAATGAAGGCTTACGTTTTTTCTTATAATAGCGACTATAATAAGCTGACACTAGATATTGCCATCTTGATCATTTAGTTTGCAGAAGTTCTTACTTTTAAGTGATCTATTTTTAAACAAGACTGGCGCCGCAAATTGCACCTAGGACGCTGAGCCCGCAATACTTCTATTGTTTTTGTTTTTTTGTTCTTGTTTTTTGGGTGCAAATTCTTCTTCTATAAGTGTTTACCAGAGAATCGAAACGTCCCTTAACATACGCAGCACATCCCAGACAATATTTTTCTGTTTTTTTATTATTCTGACGTTTTGTTGGACATTCTAGTTGGAGGTACAGCGGTGTTGTTCAAACGCGGGTGCAGATGCAGAAGAGGGAAACGTGCCGGCGCCCTGGTGAAGCTCCGCGTGCGTGGCTTTCGGACTGCGCTCCCAAGTATTCATCTTGCGAATGTCCGTTCCCTTCCAAACAAAACTGATGAACAACTTCTCCTCACCCGCACCAAGAAGGACTTTTCTAACTCTGCTGCACTGTGCTTCACTGACACCTGGCTGAGTGAAGCCATTCTGGACAATGCGCTTCATCTGCCGGGCTACCAGCTGTTCAGAGCGGATCGCATCGGGGAGTTAACGGGGAAACCAGAGGTGGTGGATTGTGTTTCTACCTCAACGAAAGTTGGTGTTCAGATGTAACAAAGCTGAAAAAGATATGCTGTCCTAATTTAGAGCCACTCTTCATAAACTGTAAACCTTTTTACTCGCAGCGGGAGTTTTCCTCTTTCATTCTCGTAAATGTGTACGTGCCTCCGGACGCGTGTGTGAGCGCCGCGATGCAACAGCTGGCAGAACAAATAACTGAAATGGAGCAAAGACCCATACTCTATATTAATAATTCTTGGAGATTTTAACAAATCAAACATTCCCGTGAACTGCCAAAATACAAACAGCACATTACATGTCCCACCAGAGACAGCACTATTTTGGATCACTGTTACACAGCAATTAAGGATGCATATCACTCTGTCCCACGAGTAGCTTTGGGGCTCTCTGATCACTGTTGGTTCATCTTATACCGACCTACAGAAATCAGCTAAACCTGTATTAAGGAACGTAAAAAGATGGACTAATGAAGCAAGCCGGATTTCAAGCTTGTTTGGCCCGCACGGGATTGGAGCATTCTTGAAGCTGCAGCAACAACCGATCGCTGGATGTGCGCACATAGAACTGTACTTCATATGTCAGTTTCTGTTAAGATATGTGCTACCTCCAGAATTCTTATCATCTAATAATGTAAACCGGGTTACTGGGAAACGCAACGCTTCTCACCCAAAGAGGATTCTTACTAGCACGTGTGTGATAAATTCTTATATACCTGCGCCAGGCACAGATCTACCAAGGAGATCAAGTGGCTAAAAAAAAACTGCTCAAAAGCTGAGTACAAGACTTTCCAGCAGCGACGCCACGTCAGTATGGGACTGTCTGATCGAACATCAACCATGGTACAAGACCGCTTGTCCACCTCCACAGCTTGCTGACGAATCACAACTGCTGACGATCTGATGTGTTTTACGCAGATTGAAAAGAATCGTCTACCACCTCTCTCCCCTCCTGTGGGAGCGGTTGGGCGCGTCTGATCTGCACTTCACACCTTCACCTGCCACCCCTGCAACCCCCCTCCCTCCCTCCCCCACCATTCAAGTCTGTGTAGAGGATGTGAACTGGGTCTTCAGGAAGCAGAAATCTAGAAAAGCTTATGGCCCAGATGGTGTTTCACCTGCCTGTTAAAAAGTCTGTGCTGACCAACTGGCCCACATCTTCACACAGATCTTCAACAAATCACTGGAGCTGAGTGAAGTTCCCTGCTGCTTCAAACGCTCCACCATCACTCCGGTCCCCAAAAAGCCCAAAATCACTTGACTTAACGGACTACAATCTGTCGCTCTCTACCATCTGTGGTCTATGAAGTCACTTGAGATACTGGTCCTGGCCTACCTGAAGGACATCACTCGACCCTTGCTGGATCCTCTTCAGTTTGCCTAGAGAGCAAACAGGTCTGTGGATGATGCAGTTAACATGGGACTGCATTATATTCTGCAATATCTTGGTAGACTTGGGACTTACGCAATGATCTTGTTTGTAGACTTCAGTTCGGCCATCAATATCATCATGCCTGACCTTTTCTCAGACAAACTCACCCAGCTCTCCATGCCCACCTCCATCTGTCATTGGATCAACAGCTTCCTGACAGACAGAAAGCAGCTAGTGAGGCTGGGAAACAGCATCCGGCAGGACTATTCGACCATCAGCACTGCGCCCCCCAGGGTGTGTTCGTCCTCCCCCTGCTCCTTCTTCTTCGCTACATCAAGACGGACCTCAAGACCCTCTGCAGCTCTGAAGTCGCAGGACGACACTACATTCACGGCCCCATCAAGGACGGAGACGAGTCTCGTACAGACGGATGTGTTAAAGAGCTGCTGTCTGGTCAGTCCTTACACCTGAGCTTAACATCTCATGCATACGAACTGTGGAGATGATCGTGGACTCAGAAAACCCCTGCCTCCCCCCCCTTCGACCATCATGGAACACTCACTGTGCGGCGCAGTGAGTCCATCATGATCCTGGCACCACAATCTCTCAGGACCTGAAGTGGGTCACTCACATAGACTCCATTTCAAAAAAGGCCCAGCAGAGGTTGTACTTCCCTCGCCAGCTGAACTTTCCTCGCCCTTCGGAAATCAACCTTCCACTGGAGCTGCTGAAACAGTTCTACTCTGCTACCATTGAATCCATCCTCCGTGTGTTTCATCCATACTGGCGGTGTTGGTTCAGCTACCAATTCAGACATCAAGAGAACAACGACAGTCAGGACTGGCTGAGAGTTAAGAGGATTATTGGTGCCACCTTTGCCCATCCTCGCAAGATCTTACATCTCCAAGTGGGAGGAAAGCGAAAAAAAAATCCCTTGACCCGCTCCCACCGAGCCCCCTCTCCTCTTCGAATGTTGCCTTCTGGTCCGGAGCCGCTGACCTAGAGCACTGACCCCAACAGCCAGCACAGAACTTTTTTTTCACCCACCTGCTATATCATCGTGAACAATTCTTTCATAATTATCTCATCGTTTTCCTATTCCATCATCGCTAACACTCGTTGATATTTAGTTACACTGCAAGCACTTTGGTAAATAACTTCTGCCCACTAATAAACATATCGGTAACATTTTCTAAACATAAAATTTTTCCTATCCCTTCTATTTCTGACTATAGAAGTGCGCCTATCATTATTTCTTTTTTATTATTATTAGTGTAATATACATCCTACTGTGTTATTCCTATGGTATGTCTGGCACTATCATGTATGGCTCGCCCTTGTTTGTCTTTCTTCTAGCACTGGAAGCTCCTGTCCCGTCAGAGGTCCAATTCCTTGCTGTGTGTAAACATACTTGAATACAGGCTCTTTTGATTCTGATTCTGATTCTGATAATTGTTGAACGCACTATGGTTCAAACAACGAGGTCATGTGTTTTCTACTAATACGTTTTACGGACACGTTCGCAATAGCTAGCTTACTTCAACAAACATTGTAATACAGTAGTTGAGTTGTGTGTTACGTCATTTTAAGGGAAACATCTTAGCAACCACATAGCATCAGTCTGGTGTCCACACAGAACACCCCAGCATTGAAAAGCACCACAAAAAAAATCATGTCATGAACTGTACATGCCCTCCTGACTTGAACAAAATGTTCTTTTAGAGACACAGGCTTTGAGAAATGGAGGCCAGATTCTCTCGAATCTAAAACAATTTCAACAGTTGAAATTTGGAAGATGCACTACAAAGATAAATTTGCTGTTCTGTCAGTGTAAAGAGCACTGTGTGCCCTCCATCTGTCAGTGATGCTGCACTCAGCATTTTATCAGACCACTCAAGTTTGGAAATAGAAATGTGTGCAGTAAACATAATGAAATGTGCATATGCCACTTAGTATGTCTGGATGACAAATTTCTCAAAATATGCAGTATTCAGTAATAGCTAAACAGCTGGGCTAACATTATCCACAGTGCAATCCATTTGCATGCATACTTCAGTTTTTGCATTTTAAACGGAGTGGAGATCTAGCAATTTGGTAGACTAAGGCAGGGGACAATAACCGTGACTTTGAAATTGACCAAATAGCATCACGTGTGTTTACACAATGTGTGTACTTTGTATATTAGTATCCACTATACTAATAGTTGGCAATTCAGAATGCTAATTCTGCAAGTGTTTGTCTAATAAGCTTCATTAAGCAGAATCAAAGTGATTTATAATCTCTTTAAAACATCTGATATCATAATTACAGTTCCATGTTCCAGCCAGTTGAGTATGACGTGTTTAAGTGGGGAGCCTCACATCAGGACAAGCCTGTGATCACTGTGAGGCCCTGGAGCAACTGCACAACCAAATTATTCTAAGAAAGAGATGTTTCTGAAAGATCTCTCATGAGCGCCACTGACTCCTGTGTATTTATCAGGGGTGTATCACGGAAAACATTTTCCTTTCCTAAAAGATATTAATACTCTTAATTAGCAAAGATGCATTAAATTGATCAAAAAAGACAACAAAGACATTTATAATTTTACATCTATTTCAAATAAATACTTTCTATTCATCACAGAATCCTGGGAAAATGTATAATGGTTAATATAAAAAAAAAAGCAGCCACTGTCTTAACTTCTACTTTTCGATATAACAAGTAAATTTACTTGAGTGGCACGCTACATCAGACAATTAGATATTTTCTAAAGCGGATCTGTGCTGTGACATCTTTACACTGCGGTAATAATGCCTGACAAGATTTCTAAAAGATTGTGTGACACTGAACACTGGAATAATGCTGAAAATTCAGTTTTACCATCATAAGAATAAATTAAATTTTTTAATATTTTCAAATTTCAAGTGTATTAAAATTATAAAGTGATGTTTTACATTTTAGTATATTCAAAAGTATTGTTTTTTACGTTTGGGCATAATTCAGCTTGTTAGTCAGAAGCGACTATTTAACAATAGAATATTTGAAACTCTAACTCAAAACTTTAAACGTACAGTATTCGGTTACTCAATCTTAAAAGAGGCCAAACATAGGCATCAAGTAATAATTTGTCTGTCTACACTGAATGCAAAATATCAACCAATTAGATAATATTTGATGTTTTTTAATGCTTTTCCCCCCACACAAGGGTGCAGTACGGCATCTATGGTTTGAAACATCTATTCAGATAAACCCATCCGCTAAAAATGGAACATAAAACAACTTCAAGAATATTGTGGCACTGTCAATGGCGTCCTCTATCTACAAACGCGCGATGTACTAAAAATGAAAAAGCTTTTCCTTTGCGTTTTTGAAAACAACATTGTCAAAATGATCCCCGTCCAAATAGATCCATGAAAACAACTAAAAATGCATGACAGGCCAGACTGAATACATAATACACATGCACAATGTCACCGTTTTCACAAATTTGCATTTATGTAGTTTACACGTAGACGATAATGGTAAACCTGTTTTCAAAAGTTAGCATTTTCACACTCCCAAAATGCTGTCATTGTGTAAACAAGTGGCCAAAATGCATCAAAAGTTTTCTGTTTTAGATGAAAACGGTGTTGTGTAAACGCCTCGCAAGCTGTAATGTGCACCAGACTTTTTAATGTACCTGTCTGAAGCTCAGAATGAGAGAGAAGACGACAGACAAAGAGAGACAGAGACAAGAGAAGGGCAACTGCAGAGTCAGCATAACGCATTCATGCCTGAGCGGCCGCTTTCAACCTGTCATAATTATTCCCCCGGCTGCTCTTCGCTTTCACCATGTTACGCTTCCCACCGTCTCGATGACACCTGGACGAGGAGCATTGGGCAGTTCTCCATCCTCCACATCATCCTCACATCAATCAGACATTGATTGGGCGGTCGTGCCTCATCAAGGTGCTGCTATCGCTTCACTCATAGCAAGTGCTCTGCTGTTCCCTCCTGGAGAATGGAAGATGTCTACTATGCTGTTCTTTCTATTTACGCCCTGGTTTCTTAACATGTTGTGAGAAGCAGAGCTGCAGGATCAGAGCAGAGAATCAAAGAGAAAATCCCAAAGGACAGACATGGTTTGGAGGTTGTTGAGGAGTACTGAAAAAGCAAAGTGAGTTAACCCTCCACTGCATTGTGTTGCCTCAAGGTAATAAATCTTTTTTTCCCACATGATGCATATAGGATGACAACATAATGGTTAATAATACAGAGATGACTGAATAAACCATTAAACACGCTTTATCTTGGTCACAGTAGATGCTGGAAGTCATTATAAAATCTTTTTTTCTCTGGAGAACTGCCCTCATACAAGAATTTTTTACTTAGTTTTCATGCATAAAAAATATTATTTGTTGCCTGTAAGCATCAACAACAGAATAGATATGGATGCAGCCACTCAGCAGCAATGTCATATTGAAGAAGCACATTTTAAGAATCCTGACATGGCTCAGTTTGACACATTTTTAAATGAATAAACATCTGTCTTGGTTCATTTATTTTCATTGGAGCAACTATTTATTTTCTATTTTTATTGAGTTATTGTTTTGGTATTAAAAATAAGCACTATTTATGCAATCAATAGAGCAGAGTTTCTCAACCTTATTTTGTCTGTGACCAATTTTGAAGTATCCAAAATTCTTGCACCCCCACAATACTATAGTGGCCAAGAGAGCTCACTAGAGCTCATGCCGCTGGCAAATTGCCAATACAAAACACATGCGCAATAATAGAAAAACACCAGCAAATTAAGAAAAAGTCATCAGTTTGACATGTGTCTACAATACTGCATCTAACACACTAAATACAAATGTTCTTCAAATACTCACACCAAACACAGAATGCCTACAAAACGCACAACACAAACCAACCATAATCAGCACCTCGTCGCCTCCATTGTACTCCCTCTGCTCACAACACAACCAAATAAAGAAACATGCTACAAATACTCACAACACAACCAAATACAGAGACGTGCTGCAAATACTCACAACACAACCAAATACAGAAATGTGCTGCAAATACTCACAACCAAATACAGACGCGCTTGCACCTACTTCCACAACCAAACCATAAGACAGAACAATGATGCTGTCATAATACTCACCACAACCAAATAAAAGAAACCGCTGCATATCACAACACATACATAGTCCAGCACTAAACGCGCTGCAAAATACTCACGACACCTGACTCCCTCTGCAATACTGCCTCACACCAAATACAGACATAACGGTGCGTCTGCCAAATATAGTCCGCTCACTCTACGGGCTCGAAATCAGAATATATGCTCTGCAATAATCACAACACAACAAATACAGACATGTTCTGCAAAGACTCCACACCACGACATGGTCAGCCAATACTAGAACTGTGCTGTAAATACTCAGCAACACAACCAAATACGAGAAAGCGCCTCCTGCAAGACTCACAACACACCAATACAGAAATGACCTGCAACTACTCCACCAACACAACCCAAATACACGCGATGCTTTCTGCAGAACTACTCACACATACAGAAATGCTCTGTGCAATACTCCTATCAACTCGATAATAACGAATGCGCTCACGAATACTCACAACACCGTCCTCCACCAAATATTTCTCATGCGTCACGTGCACTTGCATTCCTCTGGCATCATATCTCACAACCCCCTACAATCCAATCTCATCAGCTTCAACGTGACTCTTGGGTGCACTATAGCACTCACGCTAACTACACACAAATCCGAAAATGTCTCGCAATACTCACCACCACAACAATATCAACTAAATGTGCATGTAGACTCCTCACAATCACCAGATCCATAACGCCATATAGTGCTGTAAAAAGTCATCTCACAACACAACACCAATAACGAGAATGACCTGTCCAATCCACTCACTAACACAACTCAAGCGTTGTACTGCAACGATACGCAAAGAACGAATACAGAATGCAGCAATAGTGCAAATCTACCTCATAGCTTTACCACAACACAACCAAATACAAAAACGTGCTGCAAGTACTCACAACACAACCAAATACAGAAGTGCTCTGCAAATACTCACAACACAACCAAATACAAAAACACGCTGCAAATACTCACAACACAAACAAAATCAGAAATGCGCTGCAAATACTCACACCACAACCAATACAGAAATGTGCTTGAATACTCCAACCAACCAATACATAAATGCTCTGCATATACTCACAACACAACCAAATACAGAATGGCTCTCTGCAAATACCACAACAAACCAAATACAGACAATGTGGCAACCAAATAAGCCCTGCATTTCAGCCTCGCGGCCCAGTTCCCTGCCGTTTTTTTACACCCCTAGGCCCCAGGCATCCGGCTGATTTTTCATCAGTCCCTAGTTCAGCACGTGCCAGCCTCGGGCATCGTTTTTTAGCTTCTTCTTCTTTTTATATTTTAGCACTGCCACCATTATGTGATGAAACAAATTGCGCGCTGGTGGACTACATAACACATATGACCAGTTCTACAGTGACGTCAAGAGCGGAGTGACAATGTTTAGTGTCCGCTCCATCAGCATTCAGCATGCATGCCAATCCCTCCAAGCGCAGTCTGACGAGTTTGTGATTCAAATGCACGCAATAGGCTAAGCTTGCCGAGGCAAAACCCCAGCACAAGTATTACCACGACTGTGTCAGGGGAAATAGTCAAGGAGATATTTGATATTAGTTACTCATAGACTAGTGTTTGCTGAGGCTGTCACAACAGGATGGATGAAGTTGGATGATCTGCCTCGTCATCTCCTCATTAACACGCCGTTAAGAAATGCATCTTTACTGGATATGATTTATATGAAAGAGTTTTTGTTTTCTGATTAGTTTTATTTTTCGTTAAGTATAATGTAAAAGCTTTCGTCCTCTTCATATATAATAAATAATAAAATTCCCCCCTCCCCACCCCTCCCCCCCTTTTCCCACATCCGCCCCCCTCCTTCTATAATAAGAAAAATTCATCTCCTGCCCCATCCCTAATAGATATATTTGTCATGTCTGTGAGGCATGTATTCGCTAAGTTTTGGTTCATTTTTGTGAAGCGCTCCTATTCAAGACTGAGACGGCAGAAAGTACATCATGTTTGTTTTCTTTATTTAAGAAAGCCGTTTTGTTGAATTGTGAGTGCACCCAAAATAAAGTAAACCCTTTACAGTTCCGAGTATGTTAGAATTTACTCTAGGCTTACCTTTATGACAGAATTATGCGGATTTTAAAGCTGTTTTTCCACTGAAAAAAAGCAAGTGACTCGCACTTCTATCTTCCACTCCCGCACAACTACCGTTGGATATGCACCTAACAGCGCAAAAATTAAAAAACACAGATTTCATCATTAAACATTGTTATCATGCTTGAACTGTTTAACTACTTCATATATTTTATTATTAGCCACTCGTGATCTATATTGAGAAGGATAATTTATCAACATAGCTAATTATCCAGCCGCTGCCTCGCCTCGGTAGCTTCTTTTTTTAAAAACAAAACTTATAATGTTAATGACTACAAAAAATGCGCCAAACATTTTCTAAATCTAACTTAATAAAAAAAACGAACAAAAGAAAATCACTTTGCCCATTACAGACAAAACTGAAACATTTTAATAGCTGAAAAAGTATGAAGGGGTTTGGGAGAAGGGGGAGAAAAGACCGGCTCGGGCCGTATTCGATAACTGACCGGGTTAGGGCTAGGCCTTTGCTTCTCGCGGACAGGCCGGCTAAGTCTGCCTCAAATTTGAGACCGTCGTGCAGGTCTCTAACCAAATCCAGATAAAAAACATTTAATACAAATACGCGCTGCAAATGATGCTCTCACAACTTGACTTCAACATGCTAGTACTCAGGCCTATAGCTTTTGATATGATTGAGCTAATACAGACTAGACAAAGACACAATTTACTCGTAGAAGGCTGTAAATGTATGTAAGCTAGCGCCGCGCT
This sequence comes from Sinocyclocheilus anophthalmus, assembly GCA_018155175.1. Taxonomy (NCBI): domain Eukaryota; kingdom Metazoa; phylum Chordata; class Actinopteri; order Cypriniformes; family Cyprinidae; genus Sinocyclocheilus; species Sinocyclocheilus anophthalmus. Next base: position 812,978 of record JADLZN010009975.1, read on the forward strand.
ATTTACAACTGCCTTTACAAAAATGGGGCGTGCCGTCTCGTGGGTCTTTTTAACTCACTGTTTATTATAACACTATGGCACAACACACAAATCCACCTGTACTCCGATAGTTTCTCCAGCGTACCTTCACCTGTGTGCTGGGGAGTCTTAAATTAACCATGGGGTTTTGGGCTCACTAACCATAATTAACCATGATTGTTGTACCAACCCTTCTCGCTTGATAACCACAATCGGCGGATGCAATATGCCAAAAAAGCAGGGGGAACTAAGGGTCACACACTTTTCCTTATTCATATGAAACTATCTTAAAATCTTTCAGAAGCTGGCTGCGTTACGGTGGCGCATTGACACATGTCCTTCTTTCACACGTAGACGACGCTGCCGCACACACACCATCTCTTCGTCCTGAACATATAGGGGGGGGGTACGCGGGGGGCCATATATGTTACAGACCCTGTGCCTGGTGTGGTGGCTGGCCGGGCTACCACCACGTACTTTGCGGTGCACGACCGGGACATCGCATGACATGGAGCCGCTCGCCTTGAGAAGTGATCATGCGGCAGTCGTGCTGGGCGAGTGGTATGGTATGCTGTCGCTGTCGCCACTGTCGTGTCACTGCCAACCCATCTCCTTTGCCGTTGCTGCTACGCCTCGCGCTGGATAGAGTGGATGTGTGGGCTAAGGAGGGGGGCGGGAGACGTCGCCACAGGACACTTTCTATGGTGTCGGAGGGGGTTGGGGTGGACGATTCCTCACCACCCCGCGGGGGGGGGGAAATCAGGTGGGCCCCCGAGAAACCCTCGTCCATACGAAGAAGAGGGCTTAGTCGGCACGTGTGGGGGGGAGCGAAAGGACAAGCATCTAAAAAACAGTGAACGAACAAGCTCAGAAAACCAAACATAATCAATGGACATCAATGGTTGCTAATCAGTAAAAAATTTTAGTCGAGGTCATTATGATGCGCGTTATAGTGTTTAACTGGCCAACACATCCTGTGTGTGGCCCCTTATAGTTAGAAGCATGCATCTCATCTACACTGTTATTCCCAACTTGGATCATTATTTGGTCTTAATGCAAATTGTAATATTAAGTACACCTTTGCATGTAGGTCATATTGCAGTCAACACCTGAAAATATTTTATGAGAAGCTATATAAAATATATAGGTCTAATCTAAAACTATATTATGCTATTTTATGTATACAATCTAAAAAAGTGTTATGCTCAAAATTATATATAAAAAAGAGCAATTAGAAATACAAAAATCTTTCAGGCTGATGATGGCAAAACTACAAATGTAGGAAGAGAGTGAAAAAAGGTTCAGGAAAATATATTACCATGTGCATAGAATGTGGTTTAATCGAGATATTTCCTGCACCAAATTTGCTTGCCAAATGCAGATGACATGCAGCAAAGACACTGTTTTGCATGAATCCTTTTACTGTCGCAGCTTTAGGGTTCACACTAAAAAGCAACAGGAAAGGAACATCTAAAGGAGACATATTTCCTGTCAAGGCTTCTTTCATAGAGAGGAGAAAGCCCTTATTTTGAATCAGTACTCTATTGACTGCCATTTTAGAGGCATACAGAGGTGAAAAATAACCTGAATGATCTAATCTGCAAAGACCTGAGATTTAAAGTAAGAAATGAAAGAAATCCCACATCCAGCTGCATATATATGAATGGATGCATGATGAATAAATGCTGTCAGTGCAGGCTGTGTCAGTTTCATCACAAAATCATAATACCAGATTGTGGAGTTGCAATAAAAATGCTATTTGTCTTTGCTTCCAGCTCTACCCGTGATTTACTAAAGAGAAAATAGGTCAGTTGCTTTTTGGAGCAATAATTTGATCAGAATCTTATATACGCCACAGGTTTAAAAAACAAAATCCTAGATACTTTGATGCTGTGGAAAATATTGAAGGCTCAGGAAAATATCCTAAAGTTAGATCAGATGATCTGAATATATAAATTGCTATATACTTTGCTTTGCACGGAGCAATTGCAATAGATAAACAATTGCATTAGTGAAAAATATCTTGATTATTCATATGCATAATCACATATGATGATTTATATAACACATTCTTAATAAATTACTAAAAAACTACCATTATCTAAGAAATTATTTTATATTATTATCTTTTTTACTATTATTTTATGTATAATGTTATTGTTTTTATTATATTTTTATATTATTAAGTCTGTGAAATTTACAGAAAAAATACAGAAATCATCATTATGTTGGTCAGTTGTTGCTAGGGTATTCTGGATGGTTGTTTACAAACTCAATTCTAAAGAGTTCTGCCTATATTTTTTGGCTTTTCACTTGTTTTGCCCTCCACAAAAGTTTCTCTGGGTTCCTGACATTGACATGACATGAAATAAAGGTACTGGTTGACAGAAAAATAGCCCGAAAACAGCAGTCTTCATCATCTCCGACAGAATTGAGGAAGGCGTTTTAGCAGAGGTACCGCCGCGGCAAATTGCTTTAAAACTAAAGGCGGGTCAACAGATGGGGTCACAAACAGAGAGAGCAATAAAGAATTGTTGAGATTCAAGAAATCAATAGCAGCAAACACAGAAACAGAGTCTTAGCGCTGATGTCTTCTCTCACCGAGGTCCCTCTTAAAAGACTGGTCTGGAGAAGATTACAAACTTGAAAGTGAATGGATTGGTATACTTTAATATGAAACAGAATGAGTTTTGGGTACCAAAAAGGATTGATTCGCAAGAACAAAAGATTCAAGCTACTCTGTCTGAGCTATTTGTTGATTGAGCAGTCAATGTTCAGTTGAGTCAATGAGATAGCGGATGGGCCAGAAATAAATAGCATTGATTATAAATAATGTCAATAAATGAACAGTGACAGCGCTACACTGGGGCTAGGGGGGGCTATAGCCCCGTCAGAATTTTGAATAGCCCCGGTTTACTCTGACGTCATCAATATCATTTATTTTCTTAGCACCCCCACATATTGGTCTTAGACCCCCCTTAGCACCGGTAGAGAAAAAATTCTGGCGCCGTGCCTGTAAATGAAAGAGCTCGTACCTAAAGCATAATCAGAGACTTTTAAACTAAGCTTCAGGCCCTTTTCCTAGGTTTTATATGGCACACATTTTCCAAAAAGTTCCCTCAAGGACAAGCATTCCAGGATGACTAATCACAAGCGGCTCTGATGTCCGCTGAGGTGGAAATCGCATCGGAAATCCATCAGTGGTGAGGGACTGTTCAATACTTGTCCGAGGCAGTCCTGAAAAAGTTTCCCAAGGGGCTTATCTAGCCTGTGGCCACATGTGCTGCATAGTATTTTATAATGCCAACAGATGCCCACTTTATTCCAGCGCCTAAAAGTCTTGTTTCCCTGTTATTGTCTTCTCACACATTCTAAAAATAACACAGAGCAAAATAAATAAATAATACATTGGGAATGATGGTGTCAAAAATATATACGTCTAAAAGTATAAAATACAATAATTAGAAGTAAATTCCAAAAAATGTCATATAAAATTATTACAATAAAATATATTGTTACATAAAATTACGGTATAAAATAATAAAGTTCAAGCAGTTTGAGAAATGAATGTGTGGAGAATAGAATAGAAGTACAAGTGGTTTAGAAAATGGATAAATGTATAATATGTTACAATATAAAGGGTTATGGGTTAATATTATCAGATATAGATAATATATTGAGATATAATTATCCATATTATACACTTTCCTAACAGTCACAGCAAGGATATGATTTATCCTATCGATCAAAATGTTGAATTTAAAAAAGATTGACAGTGGGTTACCAGCCTAGGTTATAATACATCAATATGGTATAATATATTAATTAATGTAATAAATATAATGATAAAAAAGGGATACAGTAATAGGTTGTTTGTGATCCAAATGCAACTACCTTAATTTTTCTGTAACCATTTTTTAGAAGTAAATACAATGAGAACAATAATAAACGATTTATTACCTCTCTCAGTCTTCATTGCACGCCCATGATTGCAAACCTTCCGTACGGCACTGGTTGCTTAATCACCCCTGGCCCACAGTGCAGGGTGTTATTGGAGTTGTGGTCAGTGTGCGTCATGATGCGTATAATCCTTCAAGCTGTATAGCAAACTGTATGTAATTTTCCCCAGTTTATAGAATGAAACACACATATTTAAATTAAACTGATCTTCATAAAGAATGAATGGATCTATAAAATTTTTAAATAACTATTCACTAAGATCAGCAAACTTAGGGCTGTGGCCCACACATTTCCAAAATATTGGCACAATCGTGTTCGACATTGCTGACTAAAACACTTAGGAAAGCTAGCACTAGCAAGTGTTTGGCCAACAGCAAGTGCTTAACTTCTGGATGACATCTAGTGCGCATACTACTGTAAGTTGGTTATTTTCGCTCCTGCACTCCCCAACTGAAATTCTGTTATTAATTACTTCACGCCTCCCTCTTTCGCTCCAGCACCCCATAAGACCTCCGTTTCATCTTCAACACAAGATATTTTTAATGGCAATACTGAACTCGTCTTACCCTCCCATAACAGCAACGCAACTGAGATCGGCTCATACAGAAACGGTAGCAAGGCATCGGGACAACCGGCGCGTTCCATGGGACAATCATTCTGGTCTCACTTAACATCTTCCTTTTGCGAAGCTACTAGAATACTGTCTTTACCTCTGTGATCAACTGGCCCCCTAGAGTCCTGTAAAATCAAAATAAAGTTTTGGGTGGGTAGTATCAATCTTCGTACGTCTTTTAAGGTGTCATTCCAAGCTCCCGTTTGGGGCGGCCCTCCCACCCCCCCCTGCCCCCCCCAAAACATGACGAACAGTTCCTGCGCATTGGAAGACAACAAGAGAGAAGCAGGCACACGGGGTAGGGCGTCCTTCCTTCAGCTGCGTGCGAACTTCCCGCTGTTTTTGACGTCCACATTGGTCGTACCGGTCACTGCTCATCAATCGACTGGACCACGTTTCAACCTGTCTCCTTCATACGGAAGCCGAGCGCCCACCCCTTATATCAGGTTGAAGCGCTCTACACTATAATAGACCTGATGCTCCGCGCGGCTGAAATCGGCCTTGTTCACAGTGTAGTATTCCTGTCCAGTGAATGTTAAGGCCCTTCAGGAATGACTTCAGACATGTTAAATATTGCTTTTCAATGTGGTGGCCAAAGGAGCTCTGGTTTCACGTTTGTGTCACCCGAACCGCGGAAGCGCTGCATACAGTCCTGATCCGGACTTTGGCTCCGCTCCAGAGACGCGATCACGCTCGCCGGATGCGGAAGTCTCATATTTAAACTCGAGGAAACCTATGCGGTCGTCAGGACCCTTGTTGAAAAACTACACAGCCTCAGCACGATTATGATCAATATTTTGTTTTACTAGAGTTTCATATTGAATCTGGGGGTAATCTATTAGACTGTGGCTGTCAAATAACACTTTACCGAGCTCAACGGCTCTGGCCCGAGCAGATATAAACAAAACGCTAGCCTCCTTTTCTTGTCGTAAAAATTGCAATGGCCATTTGTAACCTTTCTATTGTGATCTGGCAAACAGTTTTACCGTTGACCTAGCACGTTGTTAGTCTCCTCGTTATTTTACCTATAGCGCTAGTCAACCGTAAGTCTCACCCATAGGCTTACTTCCGCGTTGAAGAAAAAGGTGGATAGAGTGGTGGAACTATGATGTCACTTCGTAGGCAAAAACCCGGAAGCGAGTTAACATTTTAGCACTTCCGGTTCCATTGTACCGAAGTCAATGGTGTTTTTGAATTGGGAATTTTGGTTAAATCCTTAAATAAGGTCCGTGGTTCACCTCAGGCTCAAGATACTCTTCCTACGTTTATTCTACGACATAAAAACCCCCTGTTACACCCACTCGGGCTATTTTTAAACTGTTACATTTCTTAAAAGACTGTTGGCGTAACAAGTTGCCTAAAAATTGGACCTACAGGCCTGTCGGAGACATTAAATCATCACTGGTGATGGGGCTTGGGAAGGGGTTCGTAGGCCGGAACAGTTTATCAATTTACAGTATTTTCCAGTCGTAGCATAATTTGTAATACAATTAATTGTAGAATAACCAATTAAAGTTTTCCCGCTTTTTATATTGTTGGTCGACCATGTTTTTTTTTTTCTTTGCCCCGAAATGCAACACAAGTCTTCGGATGGAAGATGCTTGTTTTATCGCTTTCCTACTGATGCGGAGACTCTGGGTTCCCACCGTAAGGTAAACTCATATGATTATTCCATATAAACACCACATTTACCGGCTTAGTCACGGTGAAAGTGAAACTTTAACGATGCATAGTGCTTAAAGCCATGTTAAATTTAAATGTTTACGGCCACATAAAGCTGTTAGAAAGCATATGAGGATTTCCTAGAAGCAAGGATAAAATAACATTTTGTGTACCCATCCTAACAAAGCTGAAATGTGGTACTTTACTCACTAAAATAAGTTTAATCTTATCATATCCAAAAACTTGCTCACTCTGCTGTTATTTAATAGATACATGCACTACAATTGTATTGAATAATATGTGGAGGCACGTTTTTTAATTAAAATATTCATATTAATACTGCGCAAGAGATGCAACAGTCCATTGCTTTCAGTAAACATGTCTCATTTATGCATAATATGGAATATACTGCACAATTACTCATGCAATCAACTGTTTAGCATCAAGACTATCTTTGCATCAAGACAAAGGTTTTGTTTGAATTAAACAATAAGGAATGCAAAGTTATCCTATTATAATCAGTGGCTAAAGGGCCTTAAAGGTCATTGCTACATTTTCGAATGACAAATATAGCACACCCATTCTGGAAGTCTTTAGTGGCCGTTCTTTGCCCTGGGCCTTTATCAAGTGGTTAGTACATAATAAAAATATACACATTTTCATTAAACATTTAAAATGTGATTATGCAAATTGCATGTATTACTAAAAAGAAAATCCTTTCCCTGACAGAATGTGAGCTGGTGAAATAAAACACTATATTGATCAATCACAACTACCCATTTCATAATGAGTTTTTCAGCTAAAATTCCTGTACTTGCACACAATATAAATGCAAAAGCGACATTTCCCTTCAAGGGACTCAAAACTAGTTTCTCTTAGCTAATATTTGACAATCAAACCCTGAAACAGGATTTAAACAAGGCAATATTTTACCCAAGCGTTTTGGTTAACTTATTAGGCTATTTCTCATGGGGCAGATTACCCTTCAACTTTGTCAGTGTTTCTTTTTTAATGCAATCATGAGGAACTAAAATTCTCAACAAGGGGAACCCGAAATTACTCGTGCAGCCTTTAGCCATTTATTGCTTCCACAGCCAAATTTCATTTATCCTGGGCACAAAATTTCATGCCAGGAATTTTAAAACTAATTGAGACTCATTCTTATCCTAATTTGTTATTGAATATTCTGTGCAAGAAGTTGAATTACTTCCAATTTCTCTGAACTCCAGCAAACAATGCACAGGCTTCAGCAGACTGAAATTCCTTCATGAATACATAATCACACTTCAACAGGTGGCCAATGAACAAAGAAGATATATATACTGTATGTAAATATCAGAAGTGGCAACTTGTGGTCGTGTTCAGCTTCCATTGTCAGTCTACTGATAGAATCTGTATGATGTCCTAGAATATTCTGTGTTCAAAGCAAAAGCTATGACAGCTAAAGTTTCACTCACATGCCTCAACTTGTCCTAAAACTTCAGAGACAAAAAGACTGGAAACATGTGAAGTCCTGTGGATGGGATTTTCTTGAGGGTCTCATCTGTGTGAGGAGAAGATGGTATGGATTCTATAGCTGAGCTTATTGTAAGAAATAAAGTGCAATAGCTAAATAAATGTCACAATAATACTTTAAAATAAGGTTGAATTTGCTCAGTTGATGCATTAAGTATGAATAGCATTTATCAGGGCTTGCATCCCAGTATTTTAGTGAGCTCTAGAACATTTAGGTCTTCTGATCAATTGCTTTTAAAGGCTCCTTGCTGTAATTATAATATAAAGGTGACCATGAATTTTATATGATGGGTCCTAAACTCTGGAATAGTCTACCGTTCCATGAATGGTCAACTTCATCGATTGGAAATTTTAAATACTCCTGGAAAACATATTTTTACTGAATAGCTTTTTTGGTGCATCGTGCATATATATTACTTACAGAAGTTCCTGTAAAGGACTTGATTGTTTGTTCTTGGCTTATGTTAATTGTAAATGTACAGATGATTCAAAAATGACACATTAACTGCTTTGTAATTATTTGTGCAATTTCAGAGTGAAAATTTCACAAGTAAGAGATTGTAAAATATTTAAGTAGAAAAACTGAAATAGTAGTATTTTCATGTAAACATTAACTTTGATTAATGAACAAACTGATTTGATAAAAGTACTTGTAAAATCAAATTACATTTTAAAATGCTCGTAATCAGACTGCAGTACTTTATATTGATTACATGATTACGCATTATATCAATAAATTATTCATAACTTATTGCTTCTCCCTAATTCCTCTTTTTCATCTTTTAAATGCTCCTTTGCCTATACAGAACGTCTTCTAGTCTTCTAAATTGGTAATTAAGTACCACATTAGCATGTTCACGGTTCTCTGACGTTGGTTAATGGTCACATGACATGCAGGTAAACAAATAAAACATTACATTTTTTAGCAAGTGTTTTATTTAGTTTGATGTTATTTTAAATAGATTTTCTTAATTTTACACTTGTTTGATTTAATTAATTTAATTACTAGTTTAATGTTTAATGCACTTCATGTTGTTAATTACAACAAAAAGAATATTTCTTACTCTTTAATAAACAAGTTAGGTCAAAAGTAATCTAAAAGTAGTCTGACTATATTACCTAAAATAGGCTAGGCTATATAATGTAATGGATTACTTTACTAACTACAATTACAATTTGTAAGTAATCTACCCAGCTCTGTCAACAACAATTTTGACCATTTTCCATGGACTTCCTCTGAAGATAACTGGCTGTGTCTAATTTCTTAAGCTTGCAGCCTCAAACCAAAAGGCTCAGCTCTGGCACTGTGATGACTGACTGTTTAAAGTCAACATGACAGCCTTCACAACCCATTCTACTTCTGTAACATGATGCAATCCTAAGTGAAAATAAAAGAGGTTACTGACATCCAAAGAGGTTTATAATGCCTAGAGAATGCTATAAACATAATGAAGTTTTAGCATTTTACAATATATACACTAAGATTTTTTTCTTTGGAATAATGTGGACTGAATAAGATAATTCATGTGGACTAGAAGACTAGGAACATGTTGACTAACAAATCTTACTGAGTTGTCAGTATTATGTTGTATTTCAAACCACTGAAATCGAATGATCTATTCAACTGACATTCATTTTAATGTTTACATGTTCAGAAACGTTGCTGGAAAGCTCATTAGACGAAACTGTGGGTCACTTTGCTTTGAATACAAATAAAGCAGGAGAAATGAACAGCACCCTCCATTCCCGATACTTCATTAGACTGCAGTTTTTCAAACGGTCAGAAGTGAAATGAGAAGGAATGAGGATATTACAGGCTCATTACCTCAGTGTTTGAAACTCTGACCGCCACCTTACCAAATCCATGGTGCTCTATTCTGTTCGTGCCGTGCATCTTGAGGCAGTAGGGTCACCTCGTCACAGTTTTTTTTAACATGGTAAAAGGCCTCATTTCAATGAGTGTTCACTTGGGAATTTACAAACAAAGAGAAAGGCAAAACCATTATATTTGGTCACACCTCTGGGATTTCTAAACCGGTAGCTTTGTCGTTTATATCCTTTGTTGCTTTCTTTCATTCATTCAGAACAGCTTTATGGCATAATATGGCTGAATACTAAATACTAAAGCCAAACCCACAGGATACCGAATTGGAATCTGAATTGAAATGACAGGAATAGAAACGTACTGCATTCGAAAAACTTCATCTTTAGGTGTTGTGCCAAAACAAAGAGTTACTATAAAAGTTAAATAAGCTGTATAAGTGAACTGAAATTTCTGAACTGAGATTTCAAAGGCATCCTCTAAAGTTAACTGAAATAAAATATAAAAACTGTCATTTTAAAAATCTGAAAACTTGATATACTAAAATAACTAAAGCTAAAATAAAAAATTTATAAAAACAAAGTAGTTGGATTCAAAATATTAATACAAATTATATCTATAATATGTGCACAACCCTGATATTGAGAAGCACAAGACAGAGACATTATAAGACAGTTCATCCATATAATCATTCAATATGGCAGCTTTAAAATCTGTTATTTAAATGTATTATAAACAAAAAGGTTCATAGATGTTTTTGGCCATTCATACATAGAATGAATACTTGCCTGGAAAATGTAAACTCCTTAAAAGGGACTTTATGTGATTAAATTATAGTTTAATGTAGACAAAAAAGACGCTTCTTTTTAAGGCATTTATTCATGAAATACACACTTTCAAAATTTCAACAAAAGCTTCCATAAAATTGTAAGAATCTCCAGCCCAGTTTAAACAAAACTCCTTTGTGTGACTATGGAAACCATGTGAAATAAATAATCATTATGCCAGGGGAAAAAAAGAGACAAGGAAAAGGACACTATTAAATGTCAATATTTTACCACTAAAAGAAACTTAATAGCTGTTACAAAAAGAAGAGTAAAATGTGAGGAAAACAATGTGCTATGTATGGAACATTAGTGTGAATTGAGCCAAGCAGGCACCCATAGAATCAGAGGGACGAGAACTGTATGGACTCTATCTGTGACCTGAGCACCTAACGAACAGATAGAAATCGAATGAAGCTTCCAGAGCTGAAACCAAGAACCATCTGAGAGACAAATATTGCACATTTTTTTCCTTGGATACATAACGATCGTTCCACACGACCCAATCTGAATGCTTTTCCCAGTCCCACCACAACCTTAAAATGAATTTACAGCTTCTTTTATACACAAAACACATACATGGAGAAGACTATATGCTGAATGACAGAGAAGGAAAAGGGATATAATGCTTAAGTGACACTATTTCATCATGTTCAAATCCTGTATATATCAATCAATCAAAGCATGTACAGATAAAGATATCGATGAGAGGCGGCAAATCTCGACCAGCTTTATATTTCAGATCACTTCAGTCTTTACAGTATAAATAAATAACATTTAATGGGGGGGAAATGTGAGAAGTGGGATACATATATATGGCTCATTTGACCGTGCCACCTTGAAGGTTGGTTTCTTCAAATCAACAACAATCCAAATACAATACACAGACTGCGAATAATTGTGAGAACCGGTTGCCCAAACAAACTCCTGCTGCCAATTAAGACAGATTTCTTACAGGGATGTTTCAATGCTTTTAACTAACAGCAAACAATAGCCATAGTGACATACCTTGCAACCACTAGCCAATCAGGCTCATAATCAATGGAACCCAAAAACTGGCCAATCATAGCTTAATCAACGCAACCTTAGAAAAGTCGCCCGCTGAAACCCCATTAGGACAGGATTGCGGTTTCTTTGTGTAGTGCCAGTGCTCATAGTCTGATTTTACAGACTCTCAGACCTTAACGCGGAGTGCTCTTTAAAAACACATTGCTCTAATGAGAATACAATCACGGTAGATGACTCAGAGGACAGACAATCCTGACTCGAGAGAGTAACTGGAGAGAGATGATATACAGAATGAGAAATAAACCGAAATGGTGCCCTTTTAGGGCTGCTTTAAGCTTTTCAAAAGACAATAAATAAGAAGTGCTTTCCAGCGCAGCTGAAATCTTGCACGATGGAGAAATGGGTAGTTTTTATTTTACTGAAATGTTTTCTGTTGTCACAAAGAGGTGAATTGTGAAAAACATGTATGGTCCAATTTCCAGCACCTAAAACTAAAAAAAAGAAATTATATTTATTTTATATATTATCTTATATATGATCTATATATATAGAAATTTAACCCTAATTCTCAGACCATTAAGGGAGAATTTCCCCAAAATTTAAATTTATCATATTTACTCACACTCTAGTTGTTCCAAACCTGTATGAGTTTCTTTCCTCTGTTGGAGATATTTGAAGACTGTTGAAGCATAACAGTTTTGCGTAGCATGAAATACACTATATGGAAAAAATGCAATTAGTTTTTCACAGTTGGAAAAAAAACATGAGGAAGAGATATTTTTTTGGGGGGTGAACTCTCGCTGTAGAATGACATAAGCCAAAAAATTCCCCCACACTATCATACTCTAACACATTTGGCCATTCTCAGTTTTTCCCCCAAAATTCACATATTGTTTACATCAGCATAAATGCCTACAAGAAATTTAAATATATTTAAATAATTAAATCTAATCTTTAAAATTACATATGAGATATTTTTGCATACATTATGACATTGGGGACAGGAAAATGTATTTCAAAACATCCCACAGGTCATTACACAATAGCAAAATATAACTTCTTTTTTTCATGTGGGGTGAAATACGACACGAATATGTTACAGATAATTTCCTGAGATTCACCTAAGGATCATCCTCTGATATCATCTCTATATCTCCAGATTTGTAGCTAAGTTTCGAATTTCAAAGTCACGGAGCACCATTGTCGCAGGGCCACCCGCTGCCAAAAAAAAAACTAGCAAACGGAAATGATAAGAAGACCAGCCTCCAGTCTTGGCAACTTCAGTCTGGACACAGTCCACAGCTTCTAAAGCAGTAAAGCAGGTCTCTAGTAAGCTTCTTACAGCCTGCCTGTCAAGTGAAGTAGCACTGATGTCTCAATGCAAGCCTGATAACATGGCCCGAGTATCGATCCATCCCAATACTGCGCAGGATAGCGAATCTACCTCAGAGCGCTAAAACACCTCTCATGCACAATGAGGCCCTGGGAGAGTGGAACGGTGTGGTGATTTAAATAATACTAAAGCAAAAACCCCTGTCTTCCGACTTGCCTTCATCGCCAAAAAATGGAACAAACGCATAGAGATTTGTGATAGAGGTTTAACAATATAGAACAGTGCCAGAACAAGTTGCCATGTTCAAATCCTGGGATGATCGAGCAAAGCTGTGGAAATGATGTACAACAGGTCTTTACTCTAAATGCTAGTGTTCTTTAGGACAACGAAGGTGTTTTTTTGCCATTTGAGACTTATTCAGAGTGACCTAGGACAGCAGTAAAAGAAAATTCATGAATCCATAACCAACTTTCCTCGAAGCCAGGCTGTAAAAACAAGTTTCACAAGACCTGAGAGCACCAAACATTTCAAAAAGCTATACAGGTATTTTAAGACTGCCCTGGTCTGCACCATGTTTAGTTCGGTTTATTTGTAAAAGGTAGAAAACATTAGCACCAGTTATTGGCTCAAATGGGAGAAACACCAGCGAACACCAGCCTTCACCATGGCAATGACCCCAAAAAATGGCGAGTATCAGAAACGCATTAAATAAAAACCGTAAAATCATGCATTTGTTGCCTTTTCATCACCAGGAATAAACCTGCAGTCTGTTAGGTATGTTAGCCATTTAAATGTTTGCGTGAAATGGCCGATACATTCAAGAACGCAATATTTAAACCATCGTGACAGCATCCTCTTTACAAGAGCATATTGGTGATGCAATAAAGCCAAACAATATGCAGTGAAGCTGAAAACAGAACGCATACTGAGATAATTCACATTATAAGACAGCAAAAAAAAAAAACTCATGGGCAAGACTCCAGTATTGGCTATACAACAAAAAAAATCAGTATTTGTGGAATAACCTAATGATGAGAATGATCCAGAGAAATTTGGTCAAGCTGGTTTGGCATTTACCCGTGTAAAAGTTGACCGCTATAGTGGATTGTTTCAAAGTAAAAACATTTGGATATAAAAAGTCAATTAGCTCTTTAAGAAAGATTTCAAATACATTTACGTTAGAAATCTGATAAGAGCCCTTTAATGTTTGATCAACTAGAAGCAGTTTGTCTGCCACAATGGAAAAACGACTTTAATTCATTGTGAAAAATCTAATAAAATAAAACCATCGATTTCAACAACTAGCCAATTTTCACTAACCTAACCCGAAAAATCATACTCTGATCTCAATTTGCCATATTCCTCTATATTAAATCAGTTAAGGTCAAACGCTTTTTGCATTCTGCCATTCATGCAGCTTGCCATCCGGAATAGAGTGAAGTCAGGAGGGAGTATGAAGCCTTTGGCACTAAAGACAGTGATAAAACAAATAACTGCACAATACATACTGTATGGACGGTTACATTCGTACTGTGGAGGAGCAGAGAACTGACATCACGTCATTGTAAGGACTGAATGTTACATCTTCAATTAAATGGTAATGCATTGCATATATGACATTGAGGCTGACGGGACGTATGTGTATATGAGGGGTTGGCTGTTTATGAAAGTAAGTTAAAGACATTAACATACTAAGGATTCATCCTCACACATCCTTAATGATTCTAAAGAGCTGCAAATGAACATTTGGGAGGATCAAATGATTAAAAGCACCTTTCCAGTTCAAAAATCAATTTTAATCACTGATGCGTTTACTTAGACACTTAAAAATCATCCTTAATTAAAGAGAACCAAAATATGAGCTTTTTGCATCATAAAACGTCTGCACCACTAAAAAGAGATGTACTGATAGAGTGAATTTCATAACTCTTGTCAAATTGCTTGGGTCATATTTTACCCCAAAATCTAATGAAAAAAGAGGGTAAAACTCTAAATAATTTATATATCTTTTGTAAAATAATGTAATAAAAAAATAATTATAATTATTTCTAAATTCATTTATTAATTTATATTTAAGAAAAGTAGATTGTTGTTTGACCATTAAAACTTTTTTGGATCGTGACATTTTCTTAATAAATAATCTACAAAACTGCTCATTACCGCAATGCAAATAAAAAAAAAAGAGTTTTTTTTTAAAACCTCACAAATGTAAAATTGGGATTTTAAAATTGTATTTATATATCATAAACGCATACAATGTACTGACTTTAAGGTGTGCTGTAAATAATGATAAAAAGCTGAATTTTTTTACTGTAATACACTTTTTACTGTATTACAGTAATGCAAATCTGTATTGAGAAAAATGAAAATCACAAAAACATAAAACATACAGATGCATTATGATAATGTCTGAATTCGGGCAGGGGATTTGCGTAATTGTCCTGAAAATAATGGCAAAAACAAATCTTAGTAGTCCCAAGCTTCATTTCCTTTAGGCAAAATACAATTTCTTTTTTTTTTCTTTTGATTTTGGGGTGAAAAATATTTAGTGAGATTCAACCAATTTGGAATCTGCCTTGAATTTAGCTGAATATTTATGTCTTTTCCATGTAGCCACATAAACACAGGCCAAAATATAGCACTTTTGGAAAACCACTCTAATCGGCCTCTATTTTTCTTGCCTTTTAGTCTTTCACACACACTTTCATTACATCGTTCATCCCTTCTCACCACCAACAACTTTTATATACAATATTGGTAAATAGAACATAAATACTACACATAAATTTGCCTATTCACAATTCCACTCGTAGCGACGCCGAAAAGTAAAGAAAGAAACCGCTCTGAAATAATACACTCATATAAACTGCTTTATATAAGTTTAGAAAGGCTCTGCGCTCCCGAGAAGTGTTAGGTAGGACCTGAGAGAGAGCGGTCAGTTTGAAATGCCTTCTCTCTTCTGGTTAGCAGTGTAAAAGTGGACACTTCCACGGAGGACGGCAGACACCGAGCACCATCTTTTTGCACATAATTGAATTGGGAAAAAAGTTCAATGGTACAAAAAAATGTTAAACCTTTTCTCATGACCTTTTTTTTTGTCTTTTTTGTTTTAATAGTGTAAACAGCGCACCAATAGGGTCTTGGTTCCACTCATCTATACAAAAGTATAAATATATGCTTTCTCTCAATTTTTCACATATATAGGACATATAGCGGACGAACAAACAGAGAAAAGCGGTTGTTCCCAAAAGTCGCCAGTGTTGCCGTGGCTGTGCTGGTTTTGTTGTTTGCTGGCTCGTATCGGTGTTGACGGGTGTTTGTTTGGTGTGGGCGTTGATGGCCTCTGCATATATAGCACGTAGCACAGTCCTCAGCCACTGGGCCAAAACAACCAAGCGTTTTTGTCCAACTACAGCAGATCCATTTTGGGTCTGTAATGAAGGAGGAGGGGGGATTTCTGGAACGCACACAAAACACACAAGCATTCATGTGACTGAAAGTCATACAGCCACTAGAATGGAAACAAAGGCACAGAAAGTCAAGTGCATCTATTGTTTTTGCAATGGCATTTCAGGGAAGCAGAATTAGATATGCAACCTTAAAAAAAAAAAAACATCTCTGCATCAAAATGTCAATTTCTGACTTGCTGTTGAATGAACATTACTTGAGATGGAAGAGCGGAATATATAATACTGGTCAAGATGACACAAAGACAATTTAATATCTTCACATGCTGTGTTTGATTATGCATGCATGCAAATTATGCAAATTATCCATGCATGTATAGAAAGTGACATGCACATCAGTATGGCAAATGGGTAGAATAAACCCAAGCTAATCTACGACAAGCATACATTCACACAAGTTTATCATTAATTACCTTAAATCTCCATCTTGTTACTACAACAAATTTCAAAGTATGGTCCTTGCCCAAGATTTCTTCATTGCATAAGATGTCCAGCTGAAAATAAGCACACAAATATAGCAAACAAGCCCCAAAAATACAGTATATACGAGAAAAGACTAAACAAAACTATTCTTTCCATTGTCCTGCAGTACCATTAAAGGTGCAGTATGTAATATTGACAGCTAGCAGTTAAAACGGGTACTGCAGTCCAAATTCAAAATATTGAAGTGTGTTGTTTCTCCCGCACCCTCTTCCTCAGACTCGACGCTCACACAGGTTGCAAGATGCAACAAGGAACAAGTCAAAGTTAGCCAACGAGCCTTACAGTTTAAGGTCATGAATTTGTGTTTAATATTCCACTTTTTCGACAGATGCAGAGGCTTTTTAGGTCGGGTACAATCTGCGATCTTTGACCCAGTTCATTTGCTGGCTTTAATGGCTGCGATACACTGCGTTTACCACAAACTGGCAACCCCTGTCGCAATACTATTGGTTACACTCGCAGTGGGCGGAGTCACACAGACCAAAACATTCCGACACGGAGCATACATTTCAAAGCAGAATAACTCGCTCTAATGTTGTTTTACGAACAAACAAATGTGTGAATTTAGCATGTTTATTAAATATCTGTAAACACATTATGGTATTTTTATGCTTTTGTAGTCAAAAAATTACATACAGCACCTTTAAATAAGTCAGCTGCTCATTATCACACAATAAACTGAATGGGACCCTTATTAGGGATGGTTGGGATGGTCAAATAGTCTGCTGCTCGATGACCAGTTAGCCATCCTGAATGATTCCTAATGAGTTTATTTGGATTATTTTTAAGTTTTCACATTTTTAGCAACCTCAGACTTCATGGAGAAGGTTTCAGCATGCTTACAACTTTAGCACAACATTACAGCAATCAAATTGAGTTCACTGCCTCAAGTTAACATTTAGGCAATTACTGTCAGACTCGAACATTTTCATGACTTAAATGTTAAGTTTTTAAGATGATGTGTCAAGTTAAAAACATTAAAAATGCATCGCGAGATCTTACACCCCACAGTCCAGCTAAGTTTTAAAACATCTAGGCTAGTTTTGCACAGATATTCCAACATTTTTCACAGCTAATCACCAAATAAATAAATAAACCCTCTTTCGCTCTATACACATTATTTATTAATCATATGAGTGATTTTTTTTTTTTTTTTTTTATCAAAGAGTTACAATATAAAAATATTTGGGAAAACCGGCTATAGGTAGCATATTAATTACAGGAACGAAGTTGCCTCAAATTTACAGTTTTTTTTTTCTTGTATTAAAAGATCCGGAGTATATATCAAAATAGAATCAGGGGAGAGAACGCTGCAACTGACCAATCAGAAAAAAGTATTCCAGAAAACCGCATAATCAATTGTGTACGAACGTCTCAGCGGACAGGTGGGATTTTATGGTGCTTTACAGAAAAGTGACAGTCCTTTGTACACTCAAAACATTCAGTTCCACCTATTATTCAAGCCAAAGCAAAAGACGCAAAACCTTTAATGCACAAGAGCAGCCATAACCGCCCAAAGGATTATGTGTATCACAGTATAAGGGATGCCGCTCTCTCTGGAATAGTGCGCAGTGAAACACCAGTGCCTGGGTCTGTGTGTTTTGGCTCGCAAGACCACAGCAACACCTGCTGGAGGCCATGAGCTCACAGTACTATTCAGCGTTTAAAGGGTTAGTTCACCCAAAAATGAAAATTCTGTCACTCCCGTAAGATCTCCGTTCATCTTTGGAACACAAATTAAGATATTTTTGATGAAATTTGAGAGCTCTCTGACCCTCCCATAGACAGCAATACAATTACCACGATCAAGGTCCAGAAACATAGCAAGGAGATCGGTAAATTAATCCACGTGGCATCAGGGGTTCAACCGTAATTTTACAAAGCTACGAGAATACTTTTTGTACGCAAAGAAAACAAAAATAACGACTTTACTCAACAATTCGTCTCCGTGTCCCCCTGGTGCCATTTTGGAGAATATTCACTGAACGTAAACAGCGTATGCTATTCTGTGTCAGCTGCGTCACGTTTTCTACGTTGTTTACGCTTTGATTTGAACGAAAACAACGTATCCTGACACAGAACCGCATACGCTGTTTGCATTCAGTGGATACTCTCCAAAATGGCACCAGGGTGACGCGGAAGAGATTGACGACAGAATTTTCATTTTTGGGTGAACTATCCCTTTAAAGTCATCTAGGATGTGAGCCAGGGATGTTCAGAGACAGAAACGTCTGACAGTGAAACAATGAAACTTTTGATGCTTATTAGGATTTAGTTCTTCAAAGATTTTGCTTTTCTCCTACACTTCAAACAGAGCCGCTACACAAACTGCTACCATTTCGGAGTTGTATTTTTTTATCTGGCTCAGAGCGGTATTGTGCTGTTGGCAGCTATAACTCTCGATACTCGCTGAGAACAACAGGCATCTGACAGTATTATTGCGGGGGAAAGTTTTTGACGGATGTGTGCAGTGGAATAGCCCACACATTTCTAACACAAAGGAGGGAAAAAAGGGGGATGGAGCAACAATAATTAGTCAAGTTTTGTGTTAAATTGTACTATGAGATGTTGGCAGGCTGCGAGATACATGACAGAGAGCAAATGATATTACAGGCTATTATTTGTCTCTGAAAATATGAGGCATGCTGAAAGCTTTATGGGAATCGTGACAGCGCGGAGAAGCTTTGAAATGCGCATGGTGACTCACGCAAGAGTCTTTGTCATGAAGGGAATGCCGATGCCGGCCGACATGGTGGCAAAGGTCTCTAACGAGTCAACTTCAACTGAGGGAAAAGGAAGATTATGGGTTTCATTTTGAACTTCGCTCTTAGCATGAGGGAGCTCCAGGTCTGGCGGATCACATACCTCATTGAAAGATGTCAGGTTTAGCTTCTTCGCGATGAACTTCTTGAGGTGGAGAACCGTCGCCTGAGCCGAACAACGAATCCACTTCCGCTTGAGTCCTCTGAGCTTACTGCTGTTACACTCCAGACAGATACTCACCTGAACAGACAAAAGCAAGAGAGACTGTGACAGGAACATTCAACAATTACCTTCCAGGCTCAAACTAAATATCAGATACCACGTAGAGCCTCACAAAATACTTACACATGTAAAAACATGATATTTCAGGTACTAAACCTAAACTGGTTAAATGATCTTTCAATCTCTAATCAAGGCTCTCACAGTCTTCTTGTTGCTTTGTTAGACCTGTACTGTACTATTTTGTATAAAACTTTGCATCATTAATGATTGCTGTCACTCACGTCACCTAGAAACTCTCAATGAAATGATTTGTTGTCATTTAACAGGTTTAGCAGAGAAGCAATTAGAGGTAATTAATTTTCAATAAATGAAAAGATTTGTAATCATATTTAAATGTATACTATATTTATATACACAAGTATGTGATTTCATCAGTGTTTGATGACATTGCAGGGCATTCCAAATCTTGTCAAATGAACTGAATCTCTTGAACCTCGTAGGAACCCTGTAAATTTGAACACCGCTTAAAATTTGCATTAATCAAAAATAGATATTTTGCGGCATCCCAGATAAACGATGCTGAGAGAACATGTGAGCGACAACCGATTTTTTTAGCTGACATTTTGAACATCTTTGATTTGAATCCGTACAGGGTACATTTCAAAGTGTTGGGTTGAATGATCTTTCTTTTTTTTTTAAGATATGGATACTTTTATTCACAGGCACCGTATAACTTCTTAATGTAACAAACTATATCTATCAATAAATGGCTGGTTCTTTTAACTTTATACTCAAAGATGCCTAAGAAAACTATAATTGTTAACAAATTAAAAGCTCGCATACGAAATATGTCTTACGCAGATATTATAATATTTCTGAGTTTCATGTGACACTGAAGACTGGAGTAATGATGCTGAAAATTCAGCTTTGCCATCACAGGAATAACATTTTAAAATATACAATTAGAAAACCATTACTTTACATTGCAATAATATTTCACTTTACATTGCCATAATATTTCACAATATTACTGTATTTTTGATCAAATAAATGCAGCCTTGATGAGCATAAGAGACTCCTTTCATGCTATATACGGTCCCCTGAGTCAGTATGACATATTTGATTTAGACTGTTATTATTTGCATAGAGTTTCCGTAAAAAGTAACAAGTCAAAAAATAAATATGAATTATAATTTTTTGTGATTTACAAGTGTTAAATTTAGGTCCTGGCTGTCAAGAAAGCACATTTATGCTACTTTTTCCTTAGGATGTATCGTTCCTGTTAAAAGCATCTGCTAAATTAAATAATGTCATCAACAAACCTAAGCATAAACCCAAACAGGTCATCAAGTCAAGAATAAAAGTTAAGCAACATAATTCTTATTCAAAAAGTGCAGGGCCAGAACAGTATCTCCAGTATTAACAAATAAAATCCATAATCAAATCCAAGATGAATGTAATAAATAACCCACTGCATCCCTCTCAGTTGATGGAAGAGATATTGAAACTCACCCATTCTGAAAAATTCATATCCAAACTCTATAAACTTATATTAAATACCAATACAACAATAACTTTACCAATTGCTAAATGGGAAAATGACTTGGCTTTCTCCCCCAACAGCGACTTCTGGAAAGAAATCTGTAGTAATATATTTTCTATGACTAGCAATACAAACCACAACTAATACAGTACAAGATAATTCACAGGACTCGCATCACTCAAAGGAAATTTTTTTAAATGGGTCTAAGCGACACAAATATATGCTCACAATGCACACTGGGCAGCACTGATGACTATTTGCACGCCACATGGATCTGCCAACCTGTTTGCTCATTTTGGATATTAGTGACCGATAAACTTTCCATCATTATGGGCTGTAGGATTCCTATCACTTGGTTTACTGGGTAATACTACAGAAATTGATAATCTTCCGATTAAATACAAAAATCCACTCCTCATCTCTCTAACTATCACCAAAAAAATAATTCTGTTAAACTGGAAATCAAAAAATTTATACATATCAACTCGGGACAAGCCGTCTTATGAATAGATGCAGAGAAAAAAGACCAGAACCACAGACAATTCAGTTATATTCACACATCTGATCCATTTATGGACTTACCTTAATATACATCAGAAACCGGTCACCGAACCCACGCACTTTCCCAACAACAATTTTACAAACATAGATAGAAAAGGGGAACAAGGGGAATGAATATAATATGTGTAGATATACAGTATGCATGTGGATATGTTTATGTATGTGTATATTGTGCACTGTGCCGATGCTATATTGATATAGGTATAGTTTTATTCTGCTCTAGTTTAG
The DNA here is from genome assembly GCA_018155175.1 of Sinocyclocheilus anophthalmus. NCBI lineage: Eukaryota > Metazoa > Chordata > Actinopteri > Cypriniformes > Cyprinidae > Sinocyclocheilus > Sinocyclocheilus anophthalmus. The sequence continues at coordinate 835,000 of JADLZN010009975.1, forward strand.
CGCTATTATAATAGACCCCGAATGGGTTATATGTCATATGCACTTACAACATTTTGGTTTTCATTTTTACTCCTCCCCCTTTTCAGTCATTCACTTACTTAATTAGTTACTCTGTATTTTATGTATTCCAATAGTAGTTGAATAGTGAAGTGAGAATTGTGGGGGAAGGGCGGAGGCCCCACACCGATAAGACAGCACTATAGAATGCGTAGCAATGTATACTCTCTGTTACTTTGGGAGATACATTAGTTTGGGGAGAAATTGTTAATTGGGCTCTGCCTGCCTCCGGGGGGGCCCCAGAGGACAATCCCTGTCCGTAGGAGGGGAGGGAGGAAATAGGGTGGAGGAAAGGAAGGTGGGGCATAGCCGTGGTCTACTCCCGCCGGCTCGCTCTCTGAATCCCTTCTCCACGGAGCTCTCAAAAACCTTAGCGGTTCTGACAGGCAGGCCGCGTATATCAGCACATATTACGAAATACTGCACACCTAGGAAAGGCGGGGCATGGGGGGATGTATGTTAGGTTGGTATGGTCTGTATGTATGTAGTTGTTATGTTGTACTATATATGATCTATAAACACAACGGGGAGACACATACAAAGGTAAGTGGACCTGTGAGGTGAGCGGTCCCTGGCTGGGCTAAGCACCTAAGCGCCACCTTTAATGCATCACCAATCTACTGAGCATATCACATCGATACATTAAAACTTAGTAATAATAGAATAACATCTGATACAGCGTGGCACAGGTCGTGGCCATTGGATGGCTGTTGTTTTGGGGGATGGCGGGGGCTAGCGCTTTGTCCTGTTGCCCCGCCCATCTTTCCAAATAGCACTCCCGCTGAGGCGTGACTGGCTTGGAATTAAGCTAGATATTTTGTTGTCCACGGAGGGATCGGCCAACCCTAATAGTATATTAAGTATTTATTAATTATATTTATTCGATTCAGTAATATAATTCTATTAATTCACACTTCACTGTCCATCCAACACCATACTTATCATAAAAGCCTTCCTATCTAATGAAATCTTATATCTTATTGTTTTTTATAGTTTGAGTTTTTGTCATCAGATTAATCGCTTACAATACTGTTTTCGCCCCGCCCACGGTCTTGTCATTTTTTTTTTTGTAGTTATACTTTTTTATCTGTTTCTAAATCTTTTAGATACCAATGATTGTATGCTTCCTCCCCACATCACTTACAACAGATGCGCACCCACACGAATACGCTCACATTACAGAATCACCTACGAGTTATCAGAAATGTCTTGACATGTTAGCTAGCTAGATATCTGTTCGTATTCTGGTCCATTGAAAGTTCTGTATTTGGCCTTGTAAATTGTCACACCTTCCGTACTGCATACTAAAAATAAATAAAATGGAGGGAACACAACAAAACCGCCCCCAACACAATTTCCACAACAAAGCACAGATGCCATGAGCTCCGGCTCTGTCAAAACTGAGCTGAGGGTTGAGTCCCGCAGTCGACTGCGGTCGGCCTCGGCTGCCCAAGGGGAGGATGGCAGGTTGCAGTGCAGGTGAGGGGCTCAAGAGTCAAGGCGCGTATGATCTCCATGCCTCTCTCTCCCCGTCCCCTCTGGCCTTCTGCAGCTAGTGACTGAACATGCAGATGGCCCCGGCCCATTTGGACCGGCCTCACCAAGACCATACATATGGAGAAAGATGATGAGGGGCAGCTACTCCTGGCGGCTAATGCCATCCATTCAAGACAAACGTGCCGGGGAAAGCTGCGGGTTTCTGATGTCCACGTACAACCCAATCTTTACATAACATTGTGCGTGTACATCGAGATTGGCTCGGCATTATATGCAGGTGGTGTAATATGGTATAAAACATGGGCGTCTTAAACACAAGGAGAACTTCGCCATTAGCTCTGCGCACTCGCGTGCGTGTGTGTGTGTGTGTGATTACTGGTCATTATGCACGGCCTTGCTGCTATGCTCACCGCAACATCACACAAATCACTATGATGAACTCCCTCAACCATTAAACCTCCAGCCCCAACAGGACATACGAGAGCCTTTTAATTTGCCAGCGCAAGCCACCCCCGCATAGCCGTCCTCCTCAGAATGCCATTGGCTGTGATTATTTGTATTTAAAATGTTGCGACCAGGGTAGATATCTGGTTTGGTGTAGGAATCACCACATTGTACTGCTCACACACACTCACCCTGCTATATAGAGCACATATTCAGAGTCTTTAACAAATGCTGGTAATACCAACTTTGGCAGTAATTTTTTGCCCGCAGAACTTAATCAAGGTTTCTTGCACCAAATCATCAATTACTTTTTAAAGGTCGATTCTCTACACTCTCTATAACCTTAGAATTAATGTGACTTTATATGTAAACGAAGTCATTCTTGAGTCATATCTTTTCGTATTCCTGTGTCTGATGTATACAAATTTGGACTGATTGGCCTAGTGGTCATTCAGAGACTCACTGGACTCTTTCAGAGACGGCAAAAACTCGCAGGGGGATGGTTCATTAACAACAATGCAACGGTGGTGACGATTATGTGAGACCGAAAAGTATCCACGATATCAGATTTTGATGTTTGATTTTCTTTAAAACACTGCTTGACTCCTTTAGCCCAGTTTGCAGAAACAGTCGCTTCTCATTATTTAATGTATATAATGAAGCTATGCAGATAAATATGCTAAAATAATTAAACGTAAAATTAACAATAACTTTTGAAGAATCTTTACTGTGAATCTTTGGTCCTGAATGATTTTTTATGTGGTTGTTTTTTTTTTTCTTTCATAGATTGGACTAGAACTGCTGGTCCAGTGCTCTGATTAACAACTTCAAAGACCACTAAATTACTCTTTGGACATCGAATTAACAACCTCCTCATGGAAGATGAGGTCTGAAGACCGATTACCCCACTGAACACCATTTTAGAGTGTTAAAACATACTGCGTGAAAGCGTCAGTGTGCAAATTCCCATATTAAAGCCCTCCTATACTGTATACAATGCCAATGTGGATGGAAACAAGATAAATATGCTTCTAATGATTAAATGGAGGAAAAATGTCTGGACCAATTTTACTCTGTCAGGTTAAACCCGATGCAGGATGATTTTTATCCACAAGTTGTGTCTTAACAATGGAGTTAAATTTATTTTCTGCACAAAATGGTACTAAATAATATCCGTAATAAACATCTTTAATTCATTTGCATTACCGCACTTTTGCACAGGCTTGTTCTTGTTAGGCCCCAATTTCTCCTCACAAGTCATTCCGGATGGGCTACCACAGGCACAGAAGGTTCCACAGCCATCCAGCATAGCTGACGCATGGTTGCAATTTTCATTGTCGTTTTACTTTTATGAGAACCCCTTGCCTGTCTCAGCTTTACTACAGCGCGTATAAACCGACCCTCTGATCTCTGCACGTTCAAGCAAACTCAGGACCACAGACATCATAACGCTGAATCTCATCGGCTCTTCCTCCACCAACAACATACACACCCATTACTTAGCCATTTACGATCATACCGCTCCAGCATGCTTGTTCTTCTTTGTGTCTATTCTGTCTATAGAATTTCGCTCACACATCAATCACACACTCCACGTGGACTCTTTTTCACAGCCGGAGTTAATTTTATGAGTTGCTTTTGCTGGGAAATGCTCATTGCAAACATTTTTTTATATTTGAATAGTGCCAACCATGCAAATGGATCCAATGTATAATGCAGCATACCACAGAACACCCTACACTCACTTGCATCAGAATCTATATCGAAGAGAATCTTTATTCTAATGCAGTAAGGCAGCGAGTAGACAGCACGCGCACAACCTTACTGGATATTCCATTATTAAGAATCATCAGAGGACAGAAGAATACAACTCCAACTATAAAGAGTCTTAAATGAATCTCCCAACCCTCTAAACACGGAAATGGCTCGCATTACTATCTGAACACAGAGTGTATATTACAGACCGAAAGGTGCAGAGCACTGACTATGGACATTTTTACATGGCATCCTAGATCCTGCACTGACTACTGCATGTTTTTTTATGTAATGCATTATCAATGATCAAGGTAAACAGTACTTAGCTACCCGACTCAATGTGCAGATGAATGAATAAGTTAAGTCAAAAGTGATCTACAAATCATATAAATACATACAAATGGTAATATTTTAAATAATGATTCTTTTTAAAAAATATCATTAAATAAGACATCTTTAGCTGGTTATAATATTTCACAATATTCCTGCTTTTTATAGCTTTTTGTCAGCCTTGGTGAACATCAACTTCTTTCAAAAAATATTTTTAATGAAATTTTGTGCAAAAAATATCTTAAATGGAAAAAAAAAGTTAAAAGTTGATATAATTGGTTCATTCATCACTCTAAAAATGGAAACTGGTCATGTTGAGCACACTGCATTATGGGATTTGCTATTCTATGCTGTATGGGTCTGCTCTTGTAGACTTGGAAATATATGTCATCCATGTATTCCAAAGTACTGTACACTGCAGAAATAGACTAGTACAGTAGTATGATATTCCAAACATAGCCCTTACGCGTTCTTACTAACGAGGACACGCTAACAGAATGTGAGGCTCCCTTGTGGGACATTAGTGAGGTCAGATGGGTACGGGGAAACCTACCTGCTCATCACTGCGATGGTAGTCATTGTCCTCCTCTGCTTTCTCGTCTCCTGCTTCCTTATTGGCTGGATCTTCTGATTTCAGGTCCCCTGGTGGGGTAAAATGTAAAAAAAAAAAAAATATTTACAAGAGAGTCCCCAGACAACCATAAGAACCACCGTTTTTTTGCACATCCATCTCTCCACAATTCTGCTTTTAAAAATACTGTAGTACATGCATTTATCTTTCCAAACATCATCTTCGCATTATAAAACAATCAATGTTTAATCATTATTCCAAGATTCCAAGAATTTGTAATTCATTGCTTCTCAGAGCTGGAATTATATTGAGTACAAGTTTGTGACTCTGGGAAGAGTTTCTTCATTACACAGTGAAGAAACATTCATCAAGCACAAAAAAAGCAATTATCTCAACCTGCTCCCCCACGCATTTGCCAGTCTCCAAAACAAGTCTGCACCTCATCAATGGAAACAGATTAATTTGTGATTCAACCTGCCCAAAGAACGCTTCACACCTCAGACAGGCAGACAGCTGCCCACTGATCAGGTCAGAAACTAGGGCTGCATCTCATTACAGTTTTATGGAAGCCTAAAAATACTCTCCTTTATTAATATTGATGAGAGGGATCCAATGTAACCTTTTCAAAAGTTTGGGGTCAATAAGATTTCTTTAATATTTTTTTAAATACAATCAATACTTTTATTCAGCCAAATGCATTAATCAAAAGTGGCAGGAAAGATGTTTAAACGTATTACGTTTATAATGTTACAAATGATTTATATTTCAAGCAAATGCTGTTTTTTTTTTACTTTCCATTCATCAAAGAATCCTGAAATTTTTTTTTATTAAGGTTCCCCCAAAGGAATTAGCATCACAACTGTTTCCAACTGATTATAATAAAAATGTGTCTGCGTCAATCCTTGGGCACATTATAATAATTTCTGAAGGATCATATGACAAAGACCAGAGTAATAATACTGAAAAATTCAGCTTTGCATCACAGGAATAAATTACATTTTAAAATATATTAAACAATGGGATTTTAACTACAAGAAATTTCCACTATTATCCTTGTTTTTTTAGATATAATTTTTTTTTAAAAAAAAAACTGCAGCCAATTGTTGTTCAGAATATCGTTTCTATATTTATTCACATACATGTCTATGCCTTTTTTCGGTGGCCTGGTGACAACCGCTACGATGCTGCCAATTATATTTAAAAGCTCTGCATTTAACTATGAATTTCCTCCATTTAAATCCTTAAACAAAATTGACTTTAAATATCACCAAAACTGGCCAACGCAGGAGGGAATTTGATACATGCGACCAGTCCAGTCGAGTGTGGTTGACTTATTTTATTGCATTTCAAATGAACGACTGTCCACACACCCTCATGGTTTTGTATGAGGAGCTGTCAAACATCACTATGACATTGTCATTGCATCACCAGAAATCTCAACCGCAGTAATGGGAAAGGGAAAGAGATTTCGTGCATCTGGACGAAATGCAGTCTGGGTTCAGTCGTTCTTAAGCCTTGACTGCTACAGTGATGGCTTGTTCCCAGGACACTCAGATGTTCCCTGACTGGGAAAAAGTTCACGGAGTCTGGGCTAATCTGCAGCAAGAAGACTGTGAAGAAAAGAAAAAGCAGGACTTCCAGTGAAATAAGTTTCGTTAGGGCGTTTAATAGATGAGGTCCCTCTATAAAGCTGTCTGTGGATGAGGTGCACAAGCTCAGGTAGCAATTTTACCATGCTTTCCAGAAGGGTGACTTAAGTCTGGTTAATATCCACTGTGATGGGATTTGAGAAGCACCATCAGGTACCCTACCATGGCAGATTCAGAGCAGCCCTCTCTAAAATCACCTTATAAAAGCACACCTGTGACACCAGGCCAGAAAAGCATTTTCAATGCTCATAACACTCATAAATAAAGGCTATCATGCTTATATGTGGGCAGGTAATGCAGACAGTTAAGTCATCATTTCACCACGTGCTTCTCCTCTTGGTTCAGTTTGATGGTTCTGTGGTGTGCTTGAGGACTGAAGACTTCAAATGAAGTATTATTCAGAAAACAAACAGTTCTGCTAAACTAGCTGAGACAATGTGGAAAAAGAGACCACTTACATCTGAGCCTTATTTACTACAATGCATGAATCTATCCAGCCATTACGACTGCTGACTCAGCCTGCCTGAGGGCCAGTATTTGCACAGACTTTATCACTGAACACGGTACTGAAAGATGAAAAGAGCAAGATACTGCCTGGGTTTAGATTACTCTTTCCTCAAACGAAAGGTAAGGGCCTGTTTACCACCGAATAAACCAAAATAATGTGCTTGTTTAGAGTCTAGAGGCTTTCAAACATTCTTTCCTCATTCTTCAATTCCTTTAGACTAATATAATAAAAGAACAATTCTAGGCAACATAAGAAATGATGTTTTGTGCAAACAAAAGTTAAGCTGTAATGTGAAAATTTAAGCATGTTTGTACACCAATTTTCTTCACTGTAAAAAAAAGAAAAAGAAGGGCCTTAGCCTTCCGTCGGGGTTTTTGTATAGTACCATTTAAAATAACTGTTTTCTGTTTTAATACATTTTAAAATATAATTTATTCCCGAGTTGCCAGTGGGAATTTTTCAGTGGTATCATTACTCTAGTCTTCAATGCCACATGATCTTTCAGAAATCATTATAATATGCTGATTTGCTGCTCAAGAAACATTTCTTTTTATTACATGTTAGAATGGTTGTCTTCTTATTTTTTTGTGGAAACCATTATAAATTTTTTCATGATTCGTTGATGAAAGAACAGCATTTATTTGAAATATAAAACTTTTTTAACATTATAAATGCTTTTACAGTCACTTCTGATCAATTTTAATATACACACTGTCCCACTTCCTCTGTGATCGTAGATGGACTATACCACCTACAGCAGTTAAAGAGAGCTGGGACGTACCATTGCGCTGTAAGTCCAGGGGGGTTTTCATGTTACACAGCTCTCCTTTGATGTCTCCAGGCACCTCCATGCCCAACTTCTGATAAAATTCTCTCTGTTTTTTCATCTCCGCTGCACACAAGAAAGCAAAGAGGAAAAATATAAAGCCTTACTGTTAAAATCTTACACATCATTAGCTGCTTCATAAAATATGCTTTACATAAGAAAAAAATAATCAGATGAGGGTATTTTTGTTACCAGTTCACATGGATCTTAGGGATTGTATTTCTAAAACATCAAAAAAAATAAATAAAAGAGACAAACCTTCTTGCAGTCCTGGCACCAACTTATAGACAATATCTTGCATTGTTCGGTCATGGCTGAGGGAAAGGGAGAAACGTAAATTAATATAATTTATTCAAACAATATGCCTTATTACACCAAGAAACACAGCTGAAGGACAAGAAAGAAATGCACAAAAATGAACACCAAGAAAATTGCAATTCGCATTTGCATTCAGCAGGCACGTTCCCTCATAACTATGATTGTTAATTAGCATATAGTGTAGTTCTTCCTCGTGTCTCTAATTCTCCCGTGACTGGCGGTTCCCAGGGCTCGGAGGTAAAACCTATTAAGCGTGTGTTGACATGTTCATCTCTGTGGCGCCTCTGGTACGGCTACCCACCTCTGAGAACATGTTACCATGCCACAAAACCCACGAGTGCCGGTTCCAAGCAGCCAACAGCCAAAACAAGCACCCGCTTTGAGATTCACAGCTCTTGTTGTGTAGCTTATACTTTCTGGGACACTGTAAATTAACTCTGAAAAAATTTGAAACTTTACAGGCATTTAACTCATTTAAACCTCATGAAACATGTCAAGAAGATTGACATAAAACCTTTACGTGATAGTTCACCCAAAAGTGAAAACTCTGTCATTAATTACTCACCCTTGTGTCGTTCCAAACCCGTAAGACCTTCGTTCATCTTCAGAACACAAATCAAGATATTTTTTGTTGAAATCTGAGAGCTTTCTGACCCTGCATAGACAGCAATGCAACTGACATGTTCAAGTACCAGAAATGTAGCAAGGACATCGGTAAAATAGTCCATGTGACATCAGTGGTTCAACCATAATTTTATGTAGCTACAAGAATACTTTTTGTGCGCAAAGAAAACAAAAATAACGACTTTATTCAACAATTATTTTCTTCTGGGTCATTCTCCGCTGCGCATTCAAGAGAGTACCACAACTCCTGGCATCGTGGTACTCTTGTGAACATGCGTCAAAGACCAACACGGAAGAAATCGTTGAATAAAGTTTTTTTTTTTTTCTTTGCGCACAAAAAGTATTGTAAGAACATTGTAGTTGTGTTGCTGTCTATGGAGGGACAGAAAGCTATTGGATTTCATCAAAAATATTGCTTGTTTTCGAAGAGGAACAGGTTTACGGTTTGGAACGAACAGAATGCGTAACTAATTGACATGCATGACATTATTTTCATGAAAATTAAGAACATTTATTCCTGTTTTGTCAAATCCTAAATCTCAGCATCATTACTCCAGTCTTCAGTGTCTCATGCTTCTTATGAATCATTATAATATGCTGATTTGGTGCTCAAGAACACTTCTTATTATTATCAATGTTGAAAACCGTTGGGCTGCCCAAAACTAACATTTTAATTTTTCATAATTCTTTGTGAGAAGCAAGTATAATTAAAGCATTCATTAATTCTGATTGTAAATACGTGTCACATGAACAAAAACTTAATTTTTTTTGTCCTCAAGAGTTTTGGGTCTAGTTTAGTGTATGAGCCCTTGTGGCAGGTCGGTTCCTCTTATAGCCATAACTCAACCAGTTGGAAACTGATCTTAGATATGCCCTCGTGCCACTTAGAGAGAATCGGCCGGCATTCTTGTTCAGCCAGCTCGCTGTTAGCTGATCTCTCCCTGGGGCACGATGAGAGAGAAAGAGAGACAGAGAGAGATCTGATTGTGAGGCAGCGGAGCACCTGTGTCCCGGTTGTCACACCAGCCGCCACTTTCCCAAATGCCGGTGAGAGTAAGGTCCATTATCCCCACAGAGCTTCCACAGAGGGTGCCAGAAGCCTTGGTGAGGGTGTAACTGGCATTTAGCTAGCTGATCAACAAAAGCTCCGTTTTGTGTGTGTGTGTGTGTGTGGGTGTATGTTTGCGCAAGTGGAAGAGACTAGGAATCAATGACTGCACTGAAAATTAATACATACAAATCCAGTTGTCATTCCTAGCAACAGTGTGGCGCGTAAACACCGGGGTGTTAAACTAAGGTCAGATTAATCATGCAGAGAGGGAGGCAAGCTGGTTTGATGGCGTACGACGTAATGTAACTGACCCCGAACTCTTATATTGTCTCTTCCTCTCGTATCCCACACGGCTTTCATCTACCAGCAAGGCTGGGGCAACTCTTTTCTGCCCCATTCAGAAGGAAGCACTGGAACTGTGGTGAATATTTAATGTGTTTGAAAATTGTTTCTCATCAGCGAGCAACTGCAAGCTTCTATGCTGCTAAATGACAGCCTGCTAAATGACAGCTCAGCGCACCAGCGGATCCATCAGACACAGAGGCACCAATGCTCAGGGGGCAGATGGACACCACACCCCGACAGTTTACACACACCTACACACTGAGCACATCTGCGCGTGTCTCTCAGCAGCAGTTTCTGCTCACGGCATAAAAGGTGAAGGCCTTTTCCTGTTGAAACAGGCTTGTTTGGTCAACTCTTAAGAGTACACATGCATACAGATGACCTCAAAGCTTACATGGGCTACGAGTCACATAAGACTTAAAGGATTAGTTCACTTCCAGAATAAATTTTTTTTTTTTTTAATTATCATAATTTGTCACGCCCCATGCCATTCAAGATGTTCCTGTCCTTTCCTTCTCAGTTTAAAAAAAATGAGGGTTTTTGAGGAAAACATTCCAGGATTTTTCTTCAATGGGGACCAACGGGCTGAAGGTCCAAAGTGCAGTTTCAAAGTGCTCTACACGTTCCCAGCCGAGGAATAAGGGTCTTATCGAGCGAAACAATCGGATCGGTCCTTTTACTAAAAAAAGAAAAAATGATATACTTTATCCACAAATGCTCGTCTTGCACTAGCTCGACTTCACGCATTACGTAGTCACATTGGAAAGGTCACGTGTGGCGGAAGTACTGACCCAGAGCGAACGTGCAAAGAAAGTTAAACCACCTTTACAAAAAGATAACACGATGTCGGATGTGGAATTGAGGAGAAACTGAGATGGAGTTTTTCACCCTACCCTACATTTTAGAACCAAAGTACACAGACAAGACCAATAACCACACTGACCGTCAACGTGATTACGTAATACATGAAGTCGCACACGCATCGCAGAGCTAGTGCAAGACGAGCATTTGGGGTTAAACAGTATATACATTGTAATTTTTTTCTTTTACCGATCATTCCGCTAGATAAGACACTTATTCCTCGGCTGGCATCGTGTAGAGCCCTTTGCAGTTGCACTGAAAATGCAATTGGGACCTTCAACCCTGTTGAAGTTCACTATATGGAGAAAAATCTTGGAATTTATTTTTCCTCAAAAACCTTAGTTTCTTTTCGACTGAAGAAAGAAAGGCATGAACACCTTGGATGACAAGATGTCTTCCAGGCAAAAATCATCACTCAGTAACAGTCCAATCAAGTAATAACTCTCCTCAACAAGCGGCTTTCAAAAAGTAAAAATTATGCTTTCCACTATCTCTTTGTTTTTGCTACAGAGTCTTCAAGACTTATGACTATGTAATAGACTATGTAATTTACCCACATAAGATTGGCAAACTTCTCATGTGACACTGTTCAGGGGTGAGTGAGAATTTTACAAGTTTTTACTGCATTTTTAACCAAATAAACGAAGCCTTGGTGGGTTTTTTTAAAGCATAAAAACAAAGGTGTTGTGATGTTCCCCCCCCCCGCCCCGCCCCCTTCCTGATTTCTTATTTTTGCATGTTTGTCACACTTTAATGTTTCAGATCATCAAACTAATTTAAATATTAGTAAAAGATAACAAGTGAACACAACATGCAGTTTTTAAATGAAGGTGTTTATTATTAAGGGAAAACAAAATCCAAAACTACATGGCCCTGTGTGAAAAAGTGTTTGCCCCCTACACCTAATAACTGGTTGGGCAACCCTTAACACCAACAACTGCAATCAAGCGTTTGCGAAAAATGGCAATGAGTCTTTCACATCGCTGTAAAGGAACTTTGGCCCACTCTTCTTTGCAGAATTGTTTTAATTCAGCCACATTGATGGTTTTCGAGCATGAACCGCCTTTTTAAGGTTATGCCACAGCATCTCAATCGGATTTAAGCTCAGACTTTGACTTGGCCACTCCAAAACCTTAATTTTGTTTTTCTTGAGCTATTCAGAGGTGGACTTGTTGGTGTGTTTCGGATCATTGTCCTGCTGCAAACCCTTGTTCGCTTCAGCTTGAGGTCACGAACAGATGGCCGGACATTCTCCTTCAGGATTTTTTGGTAAACAGCAGAATTCATGGTTCCATTTATCACAGCAAGTCTTCCAGGTCCTGAAGCAGCAAAACAGCCCCAGACCATCACACTACCACCACCAAGTTTACTGTTGGTATGATGTTCTTTTTCTGAAATGCATTGTTACTTTTACGCCAGACGTAATGGACACACACCTTCCAAAAAGTTCAAACTTTTGTCTCATCAGTCCACAGAACATTTGCCCAAAAGTCTTGGGGATCATCAAGATGTTTTCTGGCAAAACTGAGATGAGCCTTTATGTTCTTTTTGCTCAGCAGCGGTTTTCGTCTTGGAACTCTGCCATGCAGACCATTTTTGCCCAGTCTCTTTCTTATGGTGGAGTCATGAACACTGACCTTAAGTGAGGCCTTCAGTTCTTTGGATGTTGTTGTGGGGTTCTTTTGTGACCTCTTGGATGAGTCGTCTCTGTGCTCTTGGGGTAATTTTGGTTGGCCGGCCTCTCCTGGGAAGGTTCTCCACTGTTCCCTGTTTTTGCCATTTGTGAATAATGGCTCCCACTGTGGTTCGCTGGAGTCCCAAAGAAATGGCTTTATAACCTTTTCCAGACTGATAGATCTCAATTACTTTCTTTCTCATTTGTTTCTGAATTTCTTTGGATCTCGGCATGATGTCTAGCTTTTGAGGATCTTTTGGTCTACTTCACTTTGTCAGGCAGGTCCTATTTAAGAGATTTCATGATTGCGAACAGGTGTGGCAGTAATCAATCCTGGGTGTGGCTAGAGAAATTGAACTGTGTGATAAACCACAGTTTTAACAGGGGGGGCAAACGCTTTTTCACACAGGGTCATGTAGTTTTGGATTTTGTTTTTCCCTTAATAATAAAAACCTTCATTTAAAACTGCATGTTGTGTTTACTTGTGTTATCTTTGATGAGTATTTAAATTTGTTTGATGATCTGAATATTTTAAGTGTGACAAACATGCAAAAAAATAAGAAATCAGGAAGGGGGCCAACACTTTTTCACACCACTGTATTTATATTATTTTGTCATCATTATTTTGTTTTAAGGAGTTAAAATGGCCCTTATCAACCTTGATTTATATATTCCATCACATTATTTTGACAGTTAAAGTTTTGGGCGGGCTTTTGTGAGCTTTTGGGCTGGAAATCATTCAATCTGGCAACACTGTTCACAGCCACTTCCTCTCACACCAGAAATAAAATGGTGCAAAATCCTGCACTGTCGTGATAAACAAACACCCTGCAGTTGTAATCATGACTTTCCACGTGGCAGTTCTACCCTGACTCACAGTGTGGATTTGTAGTAAACCTGCAGCCGATGGTTTAGCACAGCTGCTGCACTTAAAATTATATCATTTGGTGCGATTCAGTTCCAGAAGTGCGTAAAACTTTCAGGTCACATCAGCAGATGTTTTCTCTGGGATGTGTGTGCTGGAGAGGAACACTCTACCCTGGACATCAATAATTCCCCCTCCAACAAAGACAGCTGGAGGGAGCCACGTCGCCTTCAAATACCCATGTGGCTGCACGACACGCAACTAACATGCGCAGAAGCCAGCAGTCAAAGACTATGCTATTCACCGGTGTGCCTTGATGGACCCCTACTGGGCAGCTCTGGGGTTTACATTGATTGAGACGTGTTTGTCTACTGCGGTAAACTCTTACCCGATGTACTGCAGCGGATGGCTCTGGTGAATGACAATCCGACATGTGGGACACGTGTTGTTCTCTTCTAGGTACTTCACCAAACAGCTCCTGCAGACTATATATATACACAAACACACACAATTTATACACCTTTAGTAAATTGATTCATTCTGTGCGCATCACATTATATGTCACAATGATAATTCTACTGATTACCAAAAGTCAAGAATGTCACATTGATGTAAATTTGTTCAAATGACTCGGCACAAACCCAGAGGCAAAAAATAAAACTAATAGCCCTTCTAGTTTTAGGACTCAAACTACTAAAGCATAATTTCAAAGGCTCTTGATCTGTGGCACAATGACTCCCTCTAGTGTTCAATTCAAAAACTAGCTTGACATGCTATACTTAATCTGAACAATACAAATTATTTTTCCACATCTTTTTGTGGTTTAAACCACATTACTTTTACAAAAGGAGATTCTGAGTCAGATCCTTTTTAATAAAGCGGTCAATCTGGTTCACAAAAACTGTCCTAAATGATTTGTTCACTGATAATCTTCCCATTAATTGTGCTCTTAATCCTGCAACAGCGTCATCGAGCCAGTGAGTTGAGCGTAAAACAGTCTGATTCAACAACGAATCATTGGGACCTGGTTTTGTGAACCAAATCATTCTCTGGAAAAGATTTGACTCCAACGAACCATTTGTTAACATCTCTGCTGCTCACCTGAACACGCCACTGAGAGCCAGGTTAAATCAAGGCTTCATTACACAGAAATGTGGGTCTGTTTGTCACAAAGTTATCATTTGGTTTTAAAAGACTTGGAATATAGTCATTTGGACCACTTTTATAAAACTTTTTTTGTCATTTTATGTCACCATGTTCTTTATAAGGACAAGAGTGGCCAGGATATTCTTTAAAATTCACTATTTATTAGCCCAAAAAATAAACCCCTTGGTTTCACAGACAAGGCTTAAACCTAGATGTTTCAGCTGAAAGAAACTTGCACTGACGCATGCTAAAGACATCATAGTGCCTTGCATGTTGTCCTCTCGAGATGCCCTATAATGTTTTTTTTTTTCTAAGGCACGTTTATAAAAATTACTTGAATGTCTTAATTGAACTATGGCCTCCACCTAATCCTGGCTTAGTCTAAACCCTGTCTGTGAAACCAGGCCAAAGAGTCTTAAAAGTAAATGAACAATTAAGTCCAATTTTAATTTTTAGGTAAAGCAGCACTTCTGCACACAATAATATCTGTAGACAATAGCGATTCAAAATGTCGTTCATAACTGAAATAAAGACTAGATATTGGTATAGCAATAACACTTACAGGTGTGTAAGCACTCAGTGACCGTGGTGGCGTCGATCAGGTACCCCTCACACAGACGACAGGTGATGTGGGCATTGATGTCCCACAGTTTAATCTTCCTGGTTAACATCTCGGGGTTCTGGATGAGAAAGAAAGGGAGGAAAAAGAGGTTAAAGTATTTCTCAACACATAAAACAACAATCCAATCCTCAGGCTGAAGGAACAGGGGTCAGGAGGGTGATCTCAAAGATCACTAAGGTCAACCATATAAACCCAACTATTAGGTTGCCTTCATTCATTACATTAAAAACAAAGGTCAAAAACAAGTGTTAGTTCTTTTTCATGTTTAAAGTGTAGTCATGTTTTTCATTTGGTTAAATCCTTGCTCCAATTTCAAAGACAATGTTGTTTGTTTAGAGACGTCCCATGTGAAGCAGCCAGACGACTATATTGACCAGACATGTTATACACTAAAGTACAATCCGTGTCAGGACACATGCTGCTCATATTCAATACAGATTATTCACCACTCCAGCAGCCCACTGGAAAGAAAATAATTAGATCTATGTTGCTTCAATATTTGTGATTCAGCTTTTAAGAAAAATTTGTGTTAGAACCAAGTGGGGAATTTGCACAATATCATCCATTAAAATGTAATGTAGTGAATGGTCAGAGATTGTATGAAACCCCTGTTTTAATATATATCAATTTTGATATTCGTATTAAAGTTGAAATACCTAGATATTACACAAACTTCAACATTAAAGTCAGCATACCCTATTTACCCAACATACCCCCGTCTCATTGTTTCTCAGTGCATGTTACTCCAGGTTTAAAGGAGTTTTAATATATTAACAAAAAAAGTTATTAAAAACTTTGATACATATAATATTACTGTTTTTGTTTAAAATTATAATTAAGTTCCAATAGCCTTTTTAAAATTAATGAAGACTTTTTTTTCTTTGAATAAAGTTCACTGATACTATTTACTTACCAAAACGCTGATGTATCTGCCCGTTGGTGTTGATTGGAATTGAAGTAATTGCAGGAAAGTGTGTAGAAGATGAAAGAGAAGCACTGCAAGCACCACAAGCTATGTTTACATCCCCCTATTTTTATGCACACTTTTGGAATATTGCAAATATATGCACATCAAAAAAGTCATGTGACTTTGCACGATGGGACTGGAATAACGGACCGATCTAGTCACACAGCATCTGTTGTTTTGGTTGTTCTGAAATGCCTGAGCAAAGTCTGTCATCAAAGTACTTCTGTATAATTGTCTTACAGTTACACGACTGTGTTCCCAAACAGCAGGCATCCACCTCCGAAAGCAATGACAGCATTTATTGTGTCTGCTCGCTCTGAGGCGCAAGTAATTCATCATATATGAAAATTATTGTATTGAATGGCTTCTCCTACTTATGTTAGTGATATTTAGTGCCAGTTTATCAGGAAGTGACGATTTTGTTCTGTTTGACTCGTTGGATGGAAACAGTGTCTTATTCGCAAATGTTTTATGCGATATTCTAGTTTTGTGCACAAGTTAAATTCGAATCTTTGGATGGAAACATAGCTAATGAAATTCACATGTTGTTCCTCAAGTGCATACCACAGGTGTTTTATGTTATGGCACTTTCTCATAAAAGATTTTCAAACCTCAGTCATGAATTCAGCCACCAGCCAAGTTGCAATAACATAATCAGTGTAGTGCAGTGTCAAATGAGGAAAGAGAACTGCCACGGGCTGCAGTGAATATTACACTCTCGCATTAGTGGGCTTCAATAAAAGTTGGAGCTTCAAAGCCATTCATTTACCCATGAGTCTAAATGCATTATTCGTAGGGGAAAAAAAAAAAGTTAAATCCAAGTATTAAGAAAACAGTAAACCAGGATCATGGATATCAAATGGATATCAGATGTCACAATATAATTTTTAGTTAATAACTTGCTTAGAATAGACAAAATGTTACATGGTTTGACCGCTGCAGTTTTTGAATTAAACGAGCACAAATTAAGTTTGTGAGCTCCAGCAGAGGAGACGATTATCAGTGAATAAAGGCATAAATTTCAGAACATAAAAGAATATGATCTTTGAATATAACACATGATGAGTCATATGGATTACTATAACTGGAACTTTCAAAGTAGAATAAATCACCATTTACTTTTGTTGTAAATAATAAGAAGCTTAGACATTCCACACAACATCTCTATTCAAGAGGAGATCAAATTTGGGGGTGAAACATTTAAGATTGTTAAAGGAATATTCACTCAAAAATTACAATCTGCTGAAAATGTACCCTCTGCATTGAATGGGTACCATCAGAAAGAGTTCAAATAACTGAAAAAATCATCACAATAATGCACAACTAATCCACACGACTCCAGTCCATCAATTACCATCTTGTGAAGCGGAAACCTGCATCGCGGGACTAACATTCGTATCAAGATGTTTTAACTTCAACCCTTGCTTCTGGGCGACAAAAACTGCTATCCATCCCTTTCTTAAGCATGCAACAGATCAAAAGTGAAACAGATCAAGTACAGTTTACAAGTGAAAAAAGTCCAAAACCACTGTCAGTGGAATTTGATGTGAGAGGACACAGGGGATGGACTTTTACACCATGTCTACACCGGACTCGAGCACCGCTGTGTGACAAAATACCATAGAACCAATTATAATCAGTGATGCTTCTACACTGGTGCGCGCAACATTCTATCGCCAGTACACGCTGCCCCGTTCTATTTATGATGTGCTGACACAAAGTTCAAATGATTTGCAACAGTCGCTTTGTAGACAGCCTCAAGCTGTTGTGGTGTAGACAGTATAACACTGGAGTAAGTGTTATTATTGATTATGGACATATTACACATATTATAGTATTTCGATCAGAAGCATCAGTTTTAAGATAAAGCATCTTATACGATGCTTTACAACACACAGCTTTTCACTTCACAAGACTTTAATTGATGGACTGGAGTCATGTGAATTACTTGTGGATTTCTTTGATGTTTATCAGCTGTTTGGACTCTCATTCTGACGGCACCCATTCACTGCAGAGAATCCATTGATGAGCAAGTGATGTAATGGTACATTTCTTCAAATCTGCTCAATCAGTTCAACTCATCTACATTTTGGATGGCCTGAGGGTAAGTACAATTTCAGCAAATTTTCTTTTACTATTCCTTCTAAGTCAGATTAAACATTGTGCAGCACAAAAGGAAGTGATTCACTTACCCCTAATGCCGCCATGTGTCTACTGCTGAGGGTCTGGCAGCCGGGCTTCTTCTGCGAGACACAGGGTGGTGTTAACACTGCATCCTGTGCTCCACTTCACACAGCTGCAAAAAACACGCACAGGAATTTATTTATTTACACACATTTATACACAAAATGATTGCAAGGAAATAGACTATTTTCCCCTTTGCCTTTTCAGAATGCTTTCAGTAAATGATATTTTCCGTTTTCAAGATCAAGCCAAATTGAAAATAGTATGGAACTTTTTTCCCCATGTCTTTCCTACAACTGTACTATGGGGTTACAAAAAATGTATGCAGCATCTTTAAGATAAAACCGTTTGTTGATCACAAACTAGATATGCATGATTATGTCGGTGGCTAATAATAAATGTTTCATTTATAACAGAATTATTAATTCTTTTTATTATAATATCAATATACATTAAATTATCACCAACACAATATAATTTACAATATACATAAAATATCAGTGATGTGAATTACAATTTGCTGACACTTCTCTAAGATGCTCACACATAAGTTTCTTGCTGGCCTTCTTGAGTCCAGACAGAGAGACTTCCAGTCTGTGAGTTTCTGTCTGTTCGCTAGCCTGTGAAATTAGTGCACTTAAACCAAAGACATGAATGTAGGTCATCTAAGGATATGAGTAACTGTGTATAATCAGAATCACAACATAACCAACAGTTGAACATGTTAAGGGTGTAAGTTTCAACTAACAGGTCACAGGTGACAACTAACATTTTTCAATATTCAAGCCATTCCCAATGGACCAAGGCTTGGCCCACATTTTTTCAATGAATATCCTGTTTCACTCAGAAATGCATCACATTATGGAAGTAAAAATGGTTGTGAATAACATTTTATGTTGACTTCAGTAATTCTCTTTGTAAACTTAGAATCTAGACTTCCCAAATTCCAGTTTATGAACTAAACTTCCTGAACAAATCAACTGCAATTTAATCTACCATTGCTGAGGGCGCCACTTTACTTTGTTGTGGTACTATAGTGACATACAATACAGGAAACGGTGCCTATGACAGCCTGCAGACTGGAGACATGCGAATCTCAGTGGGTTTTAAAATAACATGACCAATAGTTAGATCATTGCCACACAGAGTGTCCAACATTTGAAGGATCAAATTGACATTGGTGCAAATTGAATCAGTGGTAGCTTGCGTTTGGAGCAAAACCATCATGCTAGGGGTTGTACAGGAACCGAGCCGTGACTGGAAACCATCGCATCACAGCTGTACCACTTAGAGCAAAATCAAACTGAACATACACACAACTGTACAATGTGAAAACACTTCTGAGACTTTGACCAGGGATGGTATGTTTTGTCATGTTCTTATCATTAAACCAACTATCATCATCACTGTACACAGACAACAAAAAGAACAAAACCAAACATGTGTTATCATGACAAACAAGAATTCCAGATAAGAACTTTCAAAGAATTTGCAGTGAAGATGCAAATATTTCACAGAAAAAAAATGATACCCAAGCTTTTCATTCAATACACTCAATCACAGGACTTAAACTGAGCCAAACAACAATCTGTTCACTATCATCAGTATTAATTTTAACCTAAATTTAGCATAAATGAAACTAAATTACTAATTAACTTTTTTTTTTAAACAAATATGGTGAGAATACTACAGGTAACAATAACACAAAATTAGTGCAATAAACTTTAAAATAGAATAGATTATGAAGCACCTTAGCTTCCATTACTGAAAACAAAAATAAAACAATCATATGCGAATTCAAAACATTTTTTAAATCATAGGCTAATTCCTGTGGTAATTCAAGTTTTTTTTTTTTTCGCAAAATCCATACAGTAACAATAAAATTACAGATACATATCAGTTTACAGTTATTCACCATATATGGTATGGTAACTTACAGTTACCAAATTAACAGCTTTTTATGGCCTTTTTACTTTCGTAAAAATGATTTTTAAAGTGTTAGTTCACCTAAAACTATTTTTTTTACACTCATGCCATTTTAAATACATATTCTTGTATTTTGAATACAAAAGGACAAATGGCACACTTTTCTTTTTCTGTACAATGACACTAACTTTGGCCAAGGTCAGCATGTTTTGTGTTGTAATGTGTTCTTATGATGAAAAACATTATAGAGCACAAGTTGCGTTTTACAGTAGTGTGATTTTTTTTTCCTTTTAATGCTACACAAAACTTACTCAGGTTTACACCAGAAAAATGTGTAATATATATACCTCATGAAACCAAACTATTGATTTGATATATAAAAAAGCCAAATAAACCAGTAAACAAATAAACCTGAGGACAGTTTAAACCTCTCCTACTCCAGACACAGCTCTCCATTACACATGCAGTCAAAGATTGTCACAAATTCAAACTCCGCTCGAGCTTTCTACAAAAGAAACCAAAATCCACGTTCGGCCAGGACACACAGTGGGGTTTACGAACAGAAACTGCTTTGACGAACTGGCAGCACTCAAGCTAGTGGTCACAGGCAATGCCCTAACCTGACCCTAAAGAAAGGGCGTCTCATATGCCACAGGTGAATATGGTTTTCATAACAGGGTGTGTCAAACATTTTCATAGAAAGTGTCCAGCAGTAACACCTTTCGCCCAGTTTCTCACACATTTGCTGCTACAAAGGATCTGCTGTTATCCGTCAGTGGCTATTGAAGTGCTCTGAGAGATGGCCGGTCACACAGACACTGCCAGCTGTATGAAGCGCTCTGTGAGGAGCTAATGAAGCGCCACAGTAAGACAGACTTACTAAGCAGGCCAGTTTTGTCTCTGGAAAAATGGGTTTGTATGTGACCACAACGCTTAAATGAACACGGCCCGGCAATCAGACAAAAATAGTAGTTCACGCTTGTTACAAACAGTCTTTTATGGCCTGGTGCTAAAAAAAAAATCATCAATTGAGGAGTGTTGGGTCTGTTTGAGGAGCTGGGAGCAACTCTACACCTACAGAGCCGGACTATAAGATTGCTGAACAATTGAGATTTACTGATGTCATTCAGCAACCTGATAATACCGCTTTTCAGAGTGCAAGAGCACCTGGCCTAATTAATTATTAAATGACAAATTCAATAAACCCTTACAAAAAAAGTATAGTGGCAGTACCATGGAACAGCAATGATATCAGATTGTAAAAACATGGTATTTTGATATGGTGAGTGATGGAATAGGGCTACACGATAAATCGAAATGGAATCGAGATCGCGATTCAACAGAAGCTGAGATTGTCATGCGTATCTTTCAGTGAAGCACGGTTCTGTGATCAGCAGTAAATCTCCATCCAAAGGCCAGAGGGCGCTCTCGCGCCTCGCAGAAGAAACCCAGAAAATGCCTATCGCTGCAGCTGAATAAACAGAAGATTCAACTGCTTTCATTGATTCAACGTGACTAATAAACACACAACTACGGCAATAACGGTTTATCTGAGTTCTTCTTATTATAATTTTCATTAAAATAAAGTATATTTATAATGCAATGCCTTTATCACTGCTTAAATACTATCAAATATGTTGCGTGCCTTATTCTGTGTAACAAGCCACATCCTCTCACAGAAGGATTTATTTCAAACACTCGACTGACGTTATGAAGTGAGTTTGGAGTAAAAAATGTTATTAAATGTGGTATTTTCACATGCTTTCAGATGGAGCAGCATTTACTTCACAGAGCCGTAGTTCACTGAGAAGCTATGCAAACCGCTGTCATTATCGCGAACGATTTCATAAGCGATTTTTTTGCGTAACTTGTCAGTGAACTACGGCTATGTGTAGTAAATTCTGCTCCATCTGAAAGCACGTGATGATGATTTCCTGCTGATTACAGAACCGGCATTACTATCAAAATGCACAAGACAATCGCATTCGATTAATCGTGCAGCCATATTATGGAATACTTACATTTGCACGGTAGTCCAAGGTATATCCAAGAAAACCATGGTACCATATCCAAAAAATATTGTTAGTAAAGCACAAACTTTACATTATTATCTAGTTTAAGTTACTGGGGTTAAATAGTACACCTAAAATGCACTTAACTCATAATAAAGTGACCTTACAGACTTTGGATCATCTTGTTTTACAAAAAAAAACACTAAACATTTATATAAAATCAGAACTGACCCCAATTACTTTCTAGATATACATTCCTGGTCTTATTTGTGACCTGAAATGACCATTCATCAATGTATATCAAGTCACATTACAGTATAAATCAGTTTCCAAAGTTCTCACAAAATTCATACCATAACAAAAGAACCAGAAAAGGAAAAAGACACTGGTCTAGGAAGTCAGACTGACAGAAAATTACAAACAATTTTAAATATCTCTAGAAACCTACAGTATTTTTAAGCAACTCGATGAAAGTCCAACCGAATATACTGTAAAAATGATGTCTTATACAAACAAACTAGACAGGAAGCAGCCCAAGCCACAATTACTAGTTTAAATACTTAATCAGAATTAAGTCAATGGTGTGGAAAGCATTTCAACACACAAGCCGTTTAGCCAAAAATAATCTTGAAATAAACCAATGTAGATGTTGCAACCATTTCATAAAAGCAATAACTGATGTGGCCCCATTACCACACATCAAGATGTGCATTCATTTTAAATAATTCAATAGTCTGTGAATTCTTTCTTAGCAGACACTTTTTATCAGACTTATCTGGCTGTACATCTACTAAAGAAAAGTGACCTTTGTAATACTGACCCAGATCTGAAAGCATCACCACTGAAAAATGTATAAGTTCGTCAGACAAGAAGGCACGACTTTATTAGTAAAATCCCATTTCTCTTCAATTCCAGTAGTTAACCTCATTAAAAACATCAAAATCACACCAAATATGGGTTCATCGGCTTATTGCATGAAATCCTTTAACAAGGAATGCATTGTTCAGCTCTCTAAAAATCTTCGCCAGTTTTTACAGGCTATAGGACGAACATTTACATTGAATTGAATCTTGTTTGTGTTCCAGAATGTGTAATCACACAGAGAGATTCTAAGTTTGAAGGTTGTCTCCTTGAGATAAAATACACACAAAGCACCCAAGTAGCATGTTGACTCTTGTGTAACTCAGAGACTGCATCCTGAAAGACTGACAACATCATACGGGGAACTTTGAGCCAATACTGAGATTCACTTCCCCTCACACTGAGAATCTGAAAACCCAGGGGTTGTCATTTAAGGTTCATTCTTGTGCTGTGGCAGTACCACAACATTTACTTGCCACTTTTTATCAGCTCTTGATTAAATCAAATACTCTGGTTCACACCCAAATCTGATATCATTTACTATCATTTCGTTCTTTAATAAAACACAAAATGTGAATTTCAGCATATTATTTATACACCACTTGTTTTCAGGACAATAAAAGTGAACAGGGATGGGCACTGTGACATAAAAGTACTAAGAAATGAGTCCGTATGGCATTTTAGTCCGTTTCTCAAACAAAGCTAGCATGTGTCTTCTGAAGACTTGCAGCACACTTTTATGGTGCGTTTTTGTCATTTTTGGAACTTGACCGTATCCATCCATGCCCACTTGTAGCAGCATAAACGTTATGTCTATGATCTCACATGGAGGAGAAAAAAAAAGCAAGTCATAAGTTTGCAGCAATGTGAGGGCAAATGAGCAAATTATAACAATTTTCATTTTTGGGTGAACAAAACTTTTTTTTTAATTATGTAAATAAAATCTGTTAAAATTCCAACTCTATAAGCTGTATACAGGAAACATCACAAGCTCTGACACGACCCACATTTATGGAAGTAGGACTCAAGTTTGTCAGCAGAATTCATCCACTACAACCCTGGATGCTTACGAAAGAGGAGTAAAAATTGCAGTTCACTTAGGCCAAAACAAAGGATCTTAAAGGGATAGTTCACCCAAAAATGAAAATTCTGTCATTAATTACTCACCCTCATGTCGTTTTCAAACCCGTAAGACCTTTGTTCATCTTCGGAACACAAATTAAGATATTTTTGATGGAATCTGAGAGCTATCTGACCCTGCATAGACAGCAATATAACTGTTCCCAAGTGCAGAGACGTAGCAATGGCCAAGGCATTCTGTGACCTATTGAATTGGAGAGCGAGGAAAGCACGAAGTTCACATACCATCATTATGGAGAGGCCGATTTCTTCACTTGCAAGGAAAAGACACTTCAATAACCAGGGTTTTGCCAAACTTAGCCATAATCGTAGCAAATAATCAATGGGACTATCACGTGGTTTCAAAGTTAAAGTTTTACGAAGCTACGAGACTCCTAGAGAAAAAAAAAAGACGGCTCTGTATTCAAACAAATTGTCCAGCCCCCGATCACACTGTAGCGCCATTTGGAGAGTATCAGCTCTGGGCATAACACAACGTATGCTGTTCTGTGTCAGCTGCGTCACGTCGGATCTGTTTCCTATGTTGTTGTGAATTGATCTGAACAAAAACAGCGTATCCCTGGGACGCAGCTGACACAGAACACGCATTTACGCGGTTACGTTCAGCGGACGAAGCGGGAAGCTGTAATCTCCAAAATGGTCAATGTCAATAGAAAAGTCCGTGTATTTGTTGTGTTTTGTTTTTTTTTGCACACCAACAAAAGATCTCGTCGGATGGAGGGCTTGCGTTAAAAATGTGGGACAAGGTGGACCCCCTGATTGTGACGGGCTTGCCAGGCACCAACCATTATTCTCCTAGATTTGGATACGAATGGATGGGAAAATGACCGAATTGATTTACGAGGTTGTGGGAGTGATTGAATAGCAGAATTTAATGTTTTGGTGACCACACACCACGCTTGAATACACTCACAACTGGCACTACCACCTCGTGTAACAGTAGATGACTATGAACCGACGCGTTAAGAGAGAGGTATGCATATACACTTTCCATAAAGACAAAAAGAGTATAAAAACCTGAATAAAACAACCCCCAAAAAAAAGCAATTGTGATATTTGTAAAATGTAATATTATAAGCATTGGATGACAACACTTGGCAGATCTTCTGACATTAAATATTATGCAAAATAAGTGTTCATTTAACTTCTCATGTGCCTTTATTAAATGATATACTGTCTTCTTATACCATAAGGCACTGGACAAAAACAATCCAGGTTCATTGTTAAAAAAATGAGCTTGTAGTGACATTTCTGCAAAGTATTCCATTGCTTCTTGCACATTACATTACACAAGCAAAACTGAAGTATCACATATTTTAACAGTTTATGAAGAGCGGAATCAACCAAAAAAAAAAAAACCTTCAGTGAATTCACACTTGAGTCACATGTTACCTGGAACTGAAGATGCTTATTGATATAATCCACCTGATCTAATCTACATAATTGTAATTGTAAGTGTAAACCTACACCTCAGCAAAACCAGGGTCACATTTCACCGGCTCAATATTAAACTCATTTTGTTTAACGTGAGATAACTTCACATCAGCGTAAATAACTGCCTGCACTGTTTAATGCCAGACAGCAGGCTTGACCGGTTTTAGAACTCGCTTTTCTGGGTATGCACTAAAAACATGGACAAACTGAAAGGCATTTTTTTCATTGAAAACCACTTACCTGTTGCTGGCACATTAGAGAGGACTGCGCAATAGCCATAGGCCACATGCTTTAGCTAGTACTACAAAATACATAAATGTGTTTTAAACTTATTAACAAACAACACGTGTCTCATGATGGCATGTATAGACCTCCTCAGACTATCACACTGTTTTAACACTGACAAGAAAGCATCAGACAATAGTCATGATATTGACTAAGCGATTAATCATGCATTAATGACACATCATCATATGAATGTTTGACTCACTAGTTATGTCAACGACTATGGTTAGTGTGTGAGTCTTATAAAACCTGTCAAGAACATGTCCAAGACATATTATATTATTATATATAATTTTTTTTTAGCAATTTTTTACCATTGTCATGAGCTTACTGTTCATACTACAAATGCATATTTTTAGCATTTATTTCAATGATGAAAAATCTGAAAACGGATTACAATTTATTTTAAATGAAACAAAATGGACATAAAATGCGTTAAAAAAAAAGATTGACCAAGATAAAAAATAAGTAATGGTCCTCAAATCAACAATTTACCAAAATGATAATGTCTTACCTGTTGTTTGTACTGAAATGGCAACACCGTGGAGGACTCATTCTTGAAAGGCTTCAGGGACGATAGTAAATAAGACAATGTGAATTGTAAAAACGTAAAAGGCCTCACAGTGCACTACTGAAACAGCTCACTATGACGGCCCGGGTGGTCTTAGATCAAAAACACTGTGGACCACCTTTTAGATGTAAGGATAACACTCTAAAAAAACACATGACATCTGGACATAGAAACAAAGGTTTTCAGTGGTCAAGATGGTTATTAGGGAAAGCCGGGGAACCAGAAATTTTCACAGCTGATTCTCAGGACTTGGAAACCAGATCACTTCGTGGACGTCAACAATGTACCAGAACTGACAAATCAATACTCAATTCATGTGGGGTTTTGTGACTAATCCCCAATGGGCACGAAGGGGACACACCCCCACACCAACTGTATTTGGGGAAAACAGAAATTTGTCTATAGTGCAAATCAATACTGTAACAACATATATCCTGTTCGCCCTTCGCCCCCAACTACTATAACGTTAAGCATGCACAAAAAGCTGAAGGTTGTCCAAACACATGAGTAAAGGACTTGTGGGTTGTTCCTGCATCAGGAGTATGGGGTTGCAGGTTGGCACCAATGCTTTCCCCATAAACCTCTGGGCTTTTAACCTTTTTCTCTGGAACCGATTTCATATTAGCTTGCATGCAAAAATGCAGGGCATCAAACCCCAACTTCACACACCAATAGGAGGGGGCATGATGTTAGATGACAGGAAGTATCAAGAACATTCCAGGCCAAGAGGGAAGAGGAGATACTGACCAGCACCAGAACTGTAATAGACAGTGGATGTGCATTGCTATTGAAACTCCAGACACTAGATAAAGTAAACTTTTCCTACGTCTTACAAAAGAGAAGATGACACGGTTAGTAAGTTGCAGGGCCCGGCGTAGCCGCTACCCCATTTACAAACGTATACAAGCACATACGGTTTACAGCACGCGAACGCCGCCAAATAACAGGCACGTATAGGTACATTGCAGAGCTGCCAATCAAGCAGCGGAAAAAAAACAGCGAGAATAAATGAAAATCCCCGTTTGACGTCCGAAAAGAGGAGAAAGCTCGGGAGAAGCATACGTGCAAATGATAGGTGGGGGGATCGGTTTTCAGCTTACCGGAACAAAAGGTTTAGGGCCAGAGCGGTCTCCGCTGGATATGGGTTGGCATCCGAGTTAAAATCCAATATCAGTCTACCAAAACAAAGAGTGAGGAAAATTGTACGGCCAGCCGAACGAACAACAGGCCGAAAACAGGAGCACGGAGGAGGCCCGACTGCGCTGAAAGGGATGGCGCAGATATTTGCGTCGGGAGGATTGGGGTGGAATGCCAGAGTACGAAAGCCATGGGATTATTATCCACTTTTAATGTGTTTAGATAATTGAAAAAAAAAAGTTGACCTGGTCTTGGTGACTGACATTTAGGATTATGCTTAAAACGGGACTAATTAAAACGTAAAAATATCATTAGATTAATAATGTATTTATGTATCTTAATAGATAGTACGTATGATACTATTTATATACAAATAAAATACAATAAAAACACATTCTAAATGTATGGTAGCCTACTTTTTAATTATTTGTACGCTTTTGAGACACAAATCTCTTTTTCTAAATAATAAATAAATGACACATTTAATAAAGTTAAAAGATTTTGGCCTCTTCACAGGTCCTTGGGAATCACTGAATTATCACACGTGTCATTATTTTGACATGATCTGTCCGGTTTATATTTAATTCGTTGTAGTAACAAAATATTTGAATTATGATGTCATTTTAATTACAAACAACATTATTTTTAACTGTGTATTTGCCGCATTTTTAAAAAAAAGATCAAAAGAAAAAAGTCCAAAAAAAAAGATCAAACATTTTCTTGAATTAAAATTTGGTTGCAAACTAGTTGACAATTTTGATTATGATGATGATGATGATGCACCCTGAAATTGTTCCTGGATCAATAGTCTGACCTTTGCATGATATGCAAAATGATATATGAACTTGGAATATTTTTTGGAATTAGATTGTTTTGGAAATCCTTTAAAGCAGTGGTTCCCAACCCTGGTCCTGGAGGCACCCCAAACTGATTCAGGTCATCGGCTCATTAGTAGAGACTCAAGACCTGAAATTGGTGTCTTGTCTGTTTCGGGTACTATGTGGGTCAGAGAAAGGAGACATGCAAAATGAACAGTGTTTGGGGTGCCTCCAGGACCTGGGTTGGGAACCACTGCTCTAAAGTACTTTACCTGATAGGCCACTTGCCAAACCTTTAGATCAGGGGTAGGCAAGTTCCCCGGTCCTAAGAGAGCCGCAGTCATGCAACCGTCGACTCCACCCCTAATCAAATCCACCGTTGAATAGCGATGAACAAGCCTACTCATCTAATCGTTCAGGATTACTAATGGGGCTTATTAAGGCAGGTGAGTTTTTTTTTCAGGGTTGGAGCTGAACTCGAAAGGCTGCGGCTCTCTAGGACTGAACTTGCCTACCCTTGCTTTAGACGGATAAAGCATGGAGTTTCAGGAAACCGGCCGGCGCTATGACAGCGGAGTCAGGGTTGTGACTGAAGGGGCTTGTGAAGGGATGTGTCAGGTGGTGACACGTGCCATTGTGGAGTCTGTTTGGTCTGCAAACGCAAGGTAGGAGAAGCAGGAACCATAGACGGGTAGAAGAAGTGGAGATAGTTGTCGGTAGATAGATATCGACCCTAACAACTCTCATTCACCGGCATATATGTGAAATCAAAACCAAAACAATGGTCTTTCCAGACAAAGCAAATAACCATGCTCGTGATTTTTAGTTGTTCACTGTTTGGAAACGTTAAGTTATTTGTGTAGATTACTGACAGAATTGTTTTTGGACCCAAATGGATACACCGCTGACGACGGGTTGAGTTTAAGAGTTTGTAAACTCTTGGTGTGATCTGGCTGTGGTTCGGGATTGTCATTATAGACGATGGGAGCTCGAGTGAAGATGTTCGGTCTCACCTGGACTCGAGAAACACGGCTACAAAGTTCAAAGTTTACAAAAGGAGACGGTTCATCCTATTTGTACTCTGCCTGCTAAACTGTTCTAACGCAATGGTAGGATGTTTATTGGTATGTGCATTTAGGACTTACCTCATTGCATTACAGAGAATCATGATTTTTTTTTGTTTTTGTTGTTTTTTTGTTTTTTTTTTATTATAATTAATTTACAAACTATGCCCAGGGCGAATGGAATAAGCTATCTGAATGACTCTTTTGAAATATTACTACCACCTATACAACAACCATTGTTGGTTTTTAATGGCCCGTCAAGAACCTCTTCCCAAACCGCGGACCAGCACTGAGGTTTGTTTACTTTAAACATTCAATGAAAAAAAAAATTCCGTTTTATACACTTAAAGGGATAGTTCACCTTTAGTTGGTCCCCATTGACTTGCATAGTGGTTTTTATTTTTCTCCATATTATGGAACCTAAGTCAAGTGCCCGACAAACAAATTTTACGGTGAACTAGACTATCCCGTTAATGATGCATTTGTCTGGTAGCTTCCTAAAACTAATATTTCATTTACAAGTTGACAAAATGGTTTTAATAAATCGGCTGCTATACGCAAACGGGTTACGTTAAGTTTTCAGTCCTCTTCTTGCATATTAACATTTTTGTCCAATAAAATGTTTCCACTGAAAGCACTCATGTGCTTTTGACTTGTAATAGCAAGTAGCAAATCATGTTTCACAGCTATGATGTAAACCAAAGCATATTGTCATTTTACAAAAAGAAACAAGCTTTTTGTAGGCCAGGGATAAGCTCATGGATGTATGAAAAAGGATAATTGCGATTCATTAATCAGCATATCATGTTGTAAATTAAAACATCTCAACTGATTTATTATGTCTGTTGCTGCTCAAGTCCCCCAATTTATCCAGAGTTGAACTGATTTTGACTAGTTCTACACATTCTCATAGTGATCAGTCCACTAGGGGATTTCATCTACAGGGCGGTGCATTAACTTTTTTTTGTTTGTTTTTTTTATTTTTTTTTTTTAAGCAGGGTATTCATAATAGACAAGCCTTGTCAGCTACGCGACATGGATACGTCCCCCCGAGGCTATTATATCTGAAGAGCTGGCCGTGTCGCCAGAAAGTAGCGCTATGTCAATCTTAACATTAGCCCACCAGATAGACTACCGTAAGGGACAGGCCTGTGTCCATGGCACAACATTGATATATGTGTTACTAGAATTGGCCCAAGACGCTCTCCAACAGGCGTTCATCTGAAATACGAGAAATCTACATCGTGTCTTGGCACACTGTGTTAAAGCTTAGCAGATGGTTGTTTGTAAAATTAATACAGGGCTTATTTAAAGGGGCTTACATCTTGAGGAATATGAGTGACGGCTCTACAGGACCTGTCTATATTGTGATTCTCGGATGTAGTCGCAGAGGCATTGTGTAAGAATATTTAATTAAGTACAATCATCAGTGACAGTTCATTTTAGGAAAGCATCTTATGTTTCACAAAGTGCACAAAAGATTTCCACACTGACTGCAAAACAACATCTATGAATTTGAATTAATGTGAAACAGCGTCCCAGTACGTTGTGCAGTGGTGCATAAAACGACTGTATTGTGTTTTGGGATCAGCTGACTGCCATCTGTCACGCTGCTGCATACATATAATATTCTTGATAGCTAACAAGTAAATGCTATTGTGTACAACACTGCAATTGGCCACTGCACAGTGAATAATGATTAGAAGGGGTATAGCTGTTCTTCATTTCTAAGTGTTTACTCTAGTACCACTGAAATTAAATACTTGTATTTTTACTCAATTACATTCTGGAGGAAAATAAAATCATATATTTACTAATATGTTATTTACAATGTGGCTTGACTTGTATAATTGTACCAATAGTTTAAATTCAAGTATCATTTCTCAGTACAATTTGCTGCTTATACACTTGCACGTCACTCTGTGTTTGTCATATTTAGCTCATATGAGGGGCCCTTTTGACCTGTGGTTTCTGTTTTTTTAACTGAGTTCAAAAAAATGTTGAACTGAGACTTTGACTGTGTCATAGAGCAACTTCATGCACTTCATATATTTAATAAATGGCATATATACATATGTATATAGTTGTATATTTGACTAGATATCATAATAACTTACACATTGAAGCTACATCTTCATTTTCATGTGTTCAATTTCTCTACAGTCATGGCTGACTTTTGCTCCTGTGGCTGACCAGACAGCACAATATCTGCAAGTCTCTTGCTATCTTCTTCAGTCTGATCACAACATGGGTGCTGGACACACTGGGACTGCACTTCTCGGTATACACAAACATACTCTCAAATCTAGTTGAATATTGTTTACCAGCTGTTACGAAAATAAATTAAAAAAAAGGAATAATAACTATAGTTTTTGCCAAATACCATTGTTATTTTTCCCTCTGTAAAAAAATTAAAAATCAGTAATGCATCTTTTTTGGCAGTGATGACTTATATCACAGTTTTATTGTAAATATAATTTTAGTAAATGTGTTATTTTGGCAGAAAGTATGGTTAGGTGTGACAGCATGCCATATTACATATAGGCCTATATAAAAGGTAAAGGTTTATATTGGCTAAAGGTCAGATAATATTCACTGAAGTAACTAATCATATATTTTTCAATTAAATTACAATGTGTTTGTCCCAAATCATCTGTAGGCCTACCAACCTGCAAACTCACAGACTCCACTTTGTTCTTGACGAGCAAAAACTTTCGTTTGTAACATTTTGTCTTTACGGTAATTAGATTTACTTGTTGTAGGCTGCCACCTAGTGGGTATTTCACTTCAGTTCATTTGATTTTCAGTAACGTAAACGAACTATAAAAGATGACAAAACCCACATAAACCAAGTGGGAAAATAATAGGAAATAAAATGTTATATTATAGGCTATATATTGGGCTATATTACAGCGTGCACTTCATTTCCGGTGCGCAAACCGATTTTCACCGCAACCAACAATTTTGCAACTAATTATAAATTTTAATTAAAAGTTAACGTACTTGTCATTTACAATCAAAAATATTTTGCCAAAATAAGCAACACTTTATATATATATATATTAATATATATATATATATTGTTTGTAAATTGTGTTATTAAAATGCTCGCTATAAAAGTGATACATTTTATGTATTGATCAAAATTGGGATTGTAGGTGGGGGGGGTGAATGTACAGTGCTCTCTCCCACCTTCAATACCACGACTGAGGTGCCCTTGAGCAAGGCACCGAACCCCAACTGCTCCCCGGGCGCCGCAGCAAAAAAAAAAAAAAGGCTGCCCACTGTGTGTTCACGGTGTGTGTGTGTTCTTTGCTGTGTGTGTGCACTTTGGATGGGTTAAATGCAGAGCACTAATTCCAAGTATGGGTCACCATACCTGGCCACATGTCACGTCACGTCACTTTTATCCTCTTCATTTATTTATTTACTTAACACATTTATTATTTTTATTAAATGTTTAAAATGTCACTTTCACCACAGAAAGTTATCAAACACAATACATAATTTGGGATGTATTTAAAAAAAAGGCACTGTGGTAAATATATTCATGACATTTACGAAAAAATGACAGTCAAAAGAATGACAGTCAAAAGAAACACACTTATATACTTTTCTTTCTTCCTATCTTCTGAAACAGCTAATCATGGGCTCATGGCTCAACATGTTGGGCGCTATCCTGCTTGTCATTGGCATGATAAACTGCATCCCAGAGTGGGCCATGTTCCCTATGGTCATGGGGGGCCAGACGCTCTGCGCCTTTGCCCAGCCTTTGGTCATCTTTGCTCCCACCAAGCTGGCAGATCTCTGGTTCCCTGAACACCAGAGGGCCACGGCTAACATGATGGCTTCCATGGGTAACCTTTTTTACAGCTCATATCTTATATGGTATTTCAATGCCTTTAGCCTAACTTACTGTAGAATGGTAATATTCTTCTCTTTTGTTTTCCAGCAAATACTGTTGGGCTGCTCTTAGCGAATATCTTCTCTCCGATGATAATTAGTTACACCAGTACTCTTTTCATGCTGGTAAGAACTTGGTGACAGAAGCATTGTATTTCTTGTATGATGCACATCCCTATAGTCCCGCTTTCTCTCTGTCTGACTTGTAACTGTTGATATATGCTATACCTGCCATCGTAGCCTGTTTCCTAGCAACAGTGGGGATCCGTGAACGTGTCCCCCCGACACCCCCCTCTGCCAGCATGGTGACCTCCTGCTCTGAACCTTTTCTACAGGGGGTGAAACTGGTACTACACCATTTTAAACAAACTGACATGACAACTTATTGCATGAGTGCATTTTTCGAGAATTTATGAAATATAGCATCTGACTACAAGTGGCTCTTGTCATTTTGTACTGCTGTCTGAGATTCACTGCATTTTGTCACTCTTTTATTTACAGCTACTGACAAACAAAGCATACATGGTCCTGCTGGTGTGTTTTGGTTCAGGAATAGGGGTATTCACTTGCTTTTCCACCTTGCTGGAGCAGATACTTTGTGTTAAGGGCTACTCAAATGTAAGAACCCAAAAAGAATTTACCCACATTTACCTCAAACCATAAAACCAACCTGTGCCATAATATGTTAAATAACTAGCTCAACTCAACTAACTCGAAAAACAAAGTTTGCTAACTTTAAATGATGGATTGGCAAAGCCTTGAATTATACATTTAAAAAACATAGCATTAAATACTGCACTACCTAAGAAAGCTAGATAGATAGATGATAGATAGGAGATTTATATAAACATCACTTTCAATTGCCTGCCAAATCTGTACAGTATTAGTAGTGTTAGCTTTGTCAAGTGAATATAACTTTGTCTCTATGTTTAATGTGGCAGGACTTTGCAGGACTGTGCGGTGCAGTTGCTATTGTATTCAGTGTTCTGGGTGCTTTTCTCCTCGGCCTGTACATGGATAAGACCAAGAAGTTTACAGAAGTCACTAAGATTAACATGTGTCTGACATCCCTGGGCTGCTCTGTTTTTGCTGTGGTGAGTAGAGTAATGATTTCAGCGTTGTTAATGTGTGTTTGACCTGAGATGTCATCCTGCTGTCCGTCAGGTTTCCCTGTTAAGCAAGCAGAAGGTCATCATTGGTGCAGAATGTGGATTTTTTTGGGTACTCTGTATATCCCATCGCAATGGAGCTCGGAGTTGAATGCTCATATCCTGTGGGTGAAGCAACATCCTTTGGATTGATCTTCGTGTCTGGGTAAGGTTTTTATTAAGTGTTTTTAACAACAGCTTGCTAAAACTCTTCTCTTAAAGGAATAGTTCACCAAAAATGATGAAAATTTTCTCACAATTTACTCACCCTCAGGCCTTTCTTGATCAGTTTGTTTCTTCATCAGAACACATTTGGGGAAATGTAGAATTTCATCACTAGATCACCCAATGGATCCTCTGCAGTGAATGGGTGCCGTCAGAATGAGTGTCCAAACTGCTGATAAAAGCATCACAATAATCCACACCACTCCAGTCCATCAATTAAAGCTGTGTGTTTGTAAGAAACAGTTCCACCATTGAGATGTTTTTTTTTTTAAACTTCAAACTGTGGCTTCCAACTAAAATACACTAAAAATAGAGTCCTCTATTCATAATTTTGCTTTCTCCTGTAAAAAAAAGTCATCTT
Source organism: Sinocyclocheilus anophthalmus (assembly GCA_018155175.1). Lineage (NCBI taxonomy): Eukaryota > Metazoa > Chordata > Actinopteri > Cypriniformes > Cyprinidae > Sinocyclocheilus > Sinocyclocheilus anophthalmus. Next base: position 870,180 of record JADLZN010009975.1, read on the forward strand.
GACTGAATCAGGAGAGAAATATGTACAGATTATGCATGCACTGTTTACAAGTGAAAACCAAAATAGTTCAAAGTAAATATGTTGGTGGATTTTGATGTGAGAGGACAACAGGAGATCGAATTTGACTGGAGGAAGCGTTATTATGGACAGTGTCAAATTAAAATCGTCTTAAAGATAGATTTGGTTCTTACAAACACAGCTTTTCACTTCACTAGACATTAAATGATGGACTGTAGTCATGTGGATTGTGGATTATTGTGTTATTTTTATCAGCAGTTTGGACTCTCATTCTGACGGCACCCATTCACTGCAGATTATCCATTGATAAGCAAGTGATGTAATACTACATTTATCCATATCGTTCTGATGAAGAAACAAACTTATTTACATCTTGGATGGCCTGAGGGTGAGAACTATTCCTTTAAACTTACTACCATCTTATATACTTTACTGATGTGTTTCATGTGATGTTTAATCAGACAAATTCAGGCCGCCCTTTATCTGCTCCTGCTACAAGCTCTGGCCAAACCAATGGCAGACTCTCCATTATCTGTATGTGCTACTGGAGCAGATGCCAATTTGAGCTGGACAGGTGAGTGTTGCACTTATTTGAAATATTTCACATACTAGGTATTAACTGAAAGATAGTATGCAGTGCGCTGTGCAGTAAGTGGTAAAAAGCATGTTATTCTAGTGGTGAATAGTTTCCTCCCTTCACCATGTCACGACTCCCACCATGCTTTGCAAGTCTAGTGTGGCTGGTTAGTGCACTAGTTTCAAATCTACTTTCCACATAAACTGAATCCAATGTGGGTAGTGAAAATGTTCAAAATGGGAACATGTCCAAATTAATCCAGCCTTCCGGCTTTTCCTGGTCGCTTGATGCCTTGATGAGTTAATGATAGAGTTGGGCTGAGCTCCAGGCATTCATGTGTTTCTCTCTCTCTTGCTCTTTATCCTAAATGCACACACACACACAGAGTGCCAGTGCTGGTGATGGCAGGCCTGTGTACTCTGGGCACCTGCTGCTTTGTTGGCTTTTTCCACACGGATTACCGGAGACTCCGTGCGGAAGCCACAGCCTCACCAAATACGGTGACAGACCAGTCAACAGGAGACACCTGGGCAAACAGCACTGATGTATAAAGGGACGGACTGATCTAACAGCAAGTGAAACCACTGATGACAGTGTTTACGTACACTTTAAGAAGTCTTTTACCTCATTAACATTGGAAATACGTGCCTTAAATGCTCAGAAGTAGTACCAGCTTAACCGCAATTAATGTTACATAAAGCCAAACCAAGACCAAATGTTTCATGCAATATTAATATCAAATTTTTAATGTTTTTATTGCAATACAGGGTACAGGGATTGTTTAACTGTTGCACTTAATTCATTAATAATTATTTTACAATGTAGTTATCTGATGAGGTACATATGTTGTTGGATGTTTAAAGTTGGAACCTTAGGCTGTTAGTTATATATTTGAGTGCAATAAAATGTCCATAGGACTAACTTTCTACCTTAAGTAAATGCATAAATAAAGAGTTGCTGGGTTAGAATAACTGTTGTGGTTTTAAAAAAAAAAGAGTAGGTAATTGCAACTTTTTCTTTCAAATCTTTTTTTTTTGGAAGATCTTAAAATGTCTAAATATAAAATAATTGCGAGGTATAAAGTCAGAACAATTTTATTTCTAACAGAGTAAAAAATAAGTAATTGCAATTTTTTTCTCACAATTGACTTTATTCCTTGCAATTATGAGTTTACATCTCACAACTGACAATTTTCTTCTCAGAATTGCAAGTCAGAGAATTGTGAGAAAAAGTGGCAATTACTATTTGTTTTTATCATTGTGGGAAAAAGCTTCCATACTGTATATAGCTATACTAGGATTTAAACTGTGGTATTGATGCAAAATATTGCACAGCTTTATGAAATACTCAATTCTGATCGGTCATTGTGTGGTCAAAATGTTTTGAATGACTGCTAAACTGTACATTTGTCCATTAACTCCTTCGCTGCTACTTTTCTCTCTCAGAACTCTTATGGTCTCTTTCCTCTCACTTAAGTGAAGTATTTTCAGTTCTGATCAGTATTTCATTTCCAATCATTTATTTATTTAGCAAAGTAGCCATGCAATAAGTGTGACAGTGTACAGTAAGATGGACATTTACACTAACCCCAGACGAGTGCTCAGGAACCATTTCAATCATTATCTATTACCTATTCCTGCTAACTTGACCAGAACATTTGTTTGTGTTAATAAAATTAATTCTACAATCAAAAACATTGTTTTTGGAAGGTAATTTTTCACTCAATATACACTCATCTGCACATTTTATACGTTTTATCTTAATTGTATGAACAGTTCACAAAGGACTTAAATTGTCAGTTATACCCAAAAATGATCATGTCAGTCCACATCCTCTTAAATGCATGCAAGAACAACACATAAGCTGGGTGATTTATTTTTTTGATTTTGTATTTTTGTAAAAAAAAAAAAAGACTTCTTATCATCCAAAACATGGCATTACAGAGGCAAAAGAGCTCAGTCTGCTGTACAGAGGCACACCATTGATAACGCAGAATTACTTGTAACCCAACTCGACTAAATCGTTTTTCAATCAAAATGACATAAAACGCATAAAAACGAGTAGTTTCATACCATGGTTGCTTGAGTAAAACAAAGCTCTTTATCATGGTTTACTGAACACCAAGCATTTTAAAAGACCTACACTTACCACAGAGCTGATGACAATGGGTTAAAAAAAATTTTTTAAAAGAAAAACAGAAACACTACACAAACATATCAAGGGCCCAAAAATGGTCAGACATTCCCCAATATCACTACTTACAAAACAACCATCTCCAATGATCCTGATGGATGTCACTAAACCTTGAAATGCCACATAAACAGGCAGGTGTGACAGTCTGAAGTGATGCATTGTGGGATTTCAGAGCTGAAGGGCACAGAACTGCTGGTAAACAGCTAGGATATGATGGTCGAGCTCAGCAGTAAACAGCAGGTTCTCAAGGGTACCCATATACTGCTGGATGATCACATGATGCTGTGGATAACAATGAAGATTGAAGGTAATTAAAAAGAGATGTTTAATGACCAACAATACACAGTATAGACCAGCAAACATGTGGATCAGGACTACCATGAGGAAGATCTGCTGTAGCCTCTCGATGCAGTTCTTGTACCAGGTGGTGTTGATGTCTATGCCGCTCGTTTCACAGCGAACCAGGTGCTCTGTCAGTAACATAATGAAGCGCTGAAAGAAAAAGAGATAACAGTTCTTTTGTCATCTCTTAGCTCCAGGCACTGTCTTCAAATATCATAATGAAACACAAAAGACACACAGAGAGAAAAAGACATGAAAAGAATGTAATGTTTATTCTTTCCTGACAAATAGGAACAAGGTGTAAAAGGAGTTGTGACATTAACAGGGACACATCTTTTGCAGCTTTTTTTGAATGTAGTAATGAAGCCTGTAAAAAAAAAATTATTAACAAAAAAGCTTTTTACATCAGGATAAAATGGATCTGCATTGTCATGGACGCACCTGGAATATAACAAGGAAAAGGTTCTTCTGTTCGCTCTGGGCCGACTCTACTTTCTCCTGCAGCCTCTCGATCTGTTCCTCTAACTGACCCTCCTCATCCTCACTGTTCTTCTCCATGTCCTCTTCATCACCGCTGTCCCGCTGCTACAGGAAGAGAGAAACTTTTCAGATCTCAAACACATAGGTCTCTCAGTAATTAATGGGCATCACTCTGTATCAGGCTTCACATTAGTTGTTTAAAGCAAAGCTTTTAAAAGAACGCAGCAACGCACACATACTCAGTCATCACAACCAAATATTCTTAAATAAACCAAAATATTTTAGCAGTTATTGGCGCAAAATTATTTTGCAATAATTTTCCTTAAATCTACACTATATTTACCCAGCAACCATATCACCCTGAAGCCCAAGACTGGTTGCCCACTGAAGCTAAGCAGGGCTGAGCCTGGTCAGTACCTGGATGGGAGACCTCCTGGGAAAAACTAGGTTGCTGCTGGAAGTGGTGTTAGTGAGGCCAGCAGGGGGTGCTCACCCTGTGGTCTGTGTGGGTCCTAACGCCCCAGTATAGTGACGGGGACACTATACTGTCAACAAGCACCGTCCTTCGGATGAGACGTTAAACCGAGGTCCTGACTCTCTGTGGTCATTAAAAATCCCAGGATGTCTTTCGAAATGAGTAGAGGTGTGACCTTGGCATCCTGGCCAAATTTGATCATTGGCCTCCTAACAATCCCCATATCTGCTAATTGGCTTCATCACTCTGTCTCCTCTCCACCAGTAAGCTGGTGTATGGCTGCCGTCGCATCATCCAGGTGGATGCTGCACACTGGTGATGGATGAGGTGATACCCCCTGACAATGTAAAGCGCTTTGAGTGCCTAGAAAAGCGCTATATAAATGTAATGAATTAATTAATTATATTGTTTTTCAATGATTAAAAGTGATCATTAAATAATTTTTGTAATTTCATTACATTTGAGTGTAGTGCCCAAAGGCTTAGGCCGTTTCTCAATATGCGCTCTTCAGCGTTCATGTGTTCTTACACTACATCAAAATGCCATACCTGTAAGCTTTAACTTGAAACTTCCTGCTACAAGCTCAAAATACTTGACGGCTTGTGAAAGTAAAAATTTGTTTTATTTTGAATCATTAATAAGTTGATAAAGACCTGGAGAAAGCCAATGTTTCAATTGGCACATTAAAATAATCTTAATATTGACAAAGCATAGGTAAAATTAAATATACATACTAATTTTCACAAATATAAATGGTAAAATAAAAGGTATAAAATATGAAAATAATATCAAATAACTGTTTTAATAGGTTATGATGTTTGTTTGTAATATGTTGTAACTAGTGCTGTCAAAATTAGCATGTTAACACAGGCAATTCATTTTTCCAGTTAAATGGTGTTAAAAATATTTATACATTTTATATACATTATAGTATATACAGTTTAAAACCACATCAAATAAGGACTAGGCATATGACGGTATCAAATTTTCATGTTGCGATTAATTTCTCATGGTTTTATCACGGTATATGGTATTATCACGGTATTGCAATTTAGTTGCTAAAAAGTGCTGTCATAACAGGTTTAATAGCTTTTTTCTTATAACAGAAAAAGAACTGAACATTTACATACAATAAATACACAAAAATGCATAAAGTAAAAAAAATTTACAGATTAAAGTGCAAATGAATTATTATAAAGACCAATAAGTAACACTATATGATCTCATTAGTTAACCTTATTTAATGCATCGACATTCACAATGAGCAACAGCTACACTTGCTACAGAAGTTATTAATCTTTGTTAAAAAAATACAACTGTTAGTTCATTAAATAACACAGTTGTGCCTTTTGATTTTAACATGTTATTAAATATTGAAATTACATAAGATTAATGAATGTTCATTGGCAAGTTTATGTTAACGAATAGAGCCTAATGTAGAATAAGTTGTGACCAAAATAAAGAATCAAACATTTTCAAACTATATATGGCATGTGTAGTCTATTAATGGGGTCATATGATGCGATTTTAATTTGTCCTTTCTCTTTGGAGTGTTACAGGCTCTTGGTGCATTTAAGAAGTTGCAAAGCTAAAGTCTCAAATCCAAAGAGATATTCTTTAAAAAAAAAGTTAAGAGTCAACCACGCCTACCTAAAATGGCTCGTTCTAAAACGCCCCCACATGTCTACATCACGATGTGTGGGAAGATTTGCATAACGCCGCCCAAATGTTAACGCAAAGAAAAGTGTAACTTTGATTCTCGCTGTAGTATTGTTGACGCTGCAGCCATGTTGTGAAGGTGCTGTGTGTTTCGTTGTGAAAGCGAAACTACTTTGTTTGGCCTTCCAAAAGAGGACGATATCTGCTTCATCATGCCTGGAGATGATCCGTGCTGGTTGCTGAGGAAATAATACAACTTTGCGATGTGGATCCCCGTATCGGCTTTCACCGTGGACGAAGCAGGGTCCAGCCCGGGGTCGTCACATCTGGTTGCCGCAAGCCCTCCGGCCGTTCCTCACTTTATACCCCGGCCTCTGCTCACTCAAGGCCACCGTGTGTGACACTGTGTTTCGTTGTGAAAGCGAAACTACTTTGTTTGGCCTTCCAAAAATGGACACGACTAGAAATCAGTGGTTAAGTTGTATTTACAACACTGTTCCAGAACACTTCAACCCAAATATATTCAGATGTGTGCAGCACATTTTATGGAGGACTGTTTTCCTGATCCTGGTAGAGTAGACTACAGTCTGGTGCTTCTGACTCACAGACTGGAAGTACGTGTTTTTTATTTAAAGAGTTTTTATATTTTTATATATTTAAAGCGAGTTTTTGAGCAGTGTAGAGTAGCACTTATTGTTTTTCATTTCTCCGATCACAAATGCAGACGTGGTTTTATGTTAACGCAGCGCGAATGCAACGCGTAAAAAGGCAGCATAAGCCATTATAATCCGTAATTATGTATCCACTGGATGCAACGAATGCCTCATTTATAATGGGTTTTCATGTTTTTGAATCATCGCTACGGCCTGAAAGGGCATCATTACAATATGGTAAGGGGCGTAACATTTCCGTCACACGCTTGAGGTATTCGGCCAATCATAACGCATTGGATAGCTGGCCAATCACAGCACATAATCTTCGGCAGTTGTTTTTCAGACCGATTAACTTTGTAAAAATCAACGCTTTCAGAAAGGCGGGGCTAGAGGAGAAACAATAATGTACACTGATGTGGAAAATAGTTTTTTTTTTACCTTAAACTGCATAACCACATTTCATTACACCAAATACACAAAATAATGTTCTTTTTAGCAACATCATATGACCCCTTTAAAATGTAAAAAAAGTTTGAAATTAAATAGCCTATTAAGTCTAACTATTTAAGTATTTGTTGCGGTGATGAACACCAAGGTGAATACAAAAATCTGAATGGCTGTTTATACCATAGATATGTATCTATGGTTTAAACTATTTAAATGCATTTTTAGAAAGTAGTGCTTTGTTTATGGGGTTCCCAGGGTAACGGCTGCATTTCTGCAGTTTAGCGCCATCTGCTGTCAGAGAGTGAAAGTGAGCTTTCATCCAGAGCGTCTCTCACATCACATTCCGCCATGCGCTTCTCATCCGCGCTTGTTTACATGAGTGCGCATGCGTCTTTCACGCAGCATACATACAGTGGTGTTCTGCATTGTGACCAGTTGATGGGGAAAATATTCTCTAAATGCATTTTAAAAATCTGAATAATTTGTAAGAAATAATTATTCACGGTATTTTGAAGTGCCCACAATAACAATATCATGCATGTGCATTATCGTGATATATCGCATTACCGAATACCGGCACATGTCTAAATAGGACACTTTTCAGACGCGCACTCTACTTCGCCTCAGCGCCAGGCGCGAGTCAAACGAGCGCAGAAAAGGTACAGGTGATGAGGGAGCTTCAGTAGAACAACAGTGAACTGTGGTCAGATGAGATGTTGTCAGGCCAGATGTCAGTAAAAATGAATCTTCCATCCTGTCAGCAGTAATACTGTGCTCGTAGCGCGTGTTCTTCAACTGCACACAAAAACTGCACTGTAGCCTGTATCATTTCATATTAAAGCAAGAATGAAACTATAACCCACCAAAATAAAAGCTTGCTGATTTTAAGTTTGAAAATGAACAGTTTAAATAATTCAAATTAAAATAATAATTAAGGTTCAAATTAAAATAATAATACATTTTTTTTATATTAGCATTTTATTTTTAAGTAAATAAACCTTTGGGTTATGAGTCCGACTCTCTAACCATTAGGCCACGACTTCCCAAAATATAATGTAATTTAAAACTCTGTAATATTAGGTGGAATTAATCGTGATTTATTTAAGAGTAAACTGATTATGTAATTTTTTAATCGATTGACAGCCTATTGTAACAAAAATAAAATAAATAGATGATAGAAATAAAAATACAAAAGTGAATATGTTTAGATAAATATAAAAAAGAAATTTAAAAATATAAAACAAAAGATAAGTAAGAAAATGAAGACAAAAAAAAAACTGATAAATATTTCTAAAATAATGGGGGGGAGCTTTGCCTCACACTGACAACGCAAAACTGACTTAGTTTTTTTTAATAATCTGAAACACAATAAATAAAAATAAATAAAGATTCCAAGCACCATACCGTTTGAAATTAGGGATGCACCGAATTTTCGGCAGCCGAAAATGGCATTTTCGGTTTTCGGCCGAAAGAGAAAAACAGCCAAAAATATACATATAATAATATATCTATGGTGAGGCGCACCCGAACGGCAGTGTTCAGCGTGGCAGTTTCACTCTCCTCATCACTGCCAAGTTTTTGAATATTCTGATCTATGAATGTGCGTTCCGCTCGTGTACCGCTCATGCTCATTGGAAAAGCAAAGTCCGCTCAAATAACGTGCTGACTGTAAATTTCTATGCAGTATACTTGTTCCGGATTGCAGTAGAGCTACTGTGCTGTAACATGGTGTACTGGGCAACGCTGCTAAAAATGATGCTACCTTCAGTGACGCTATGCTCTGCACTTTACAATAAGGGTCCATTAGTTAATGTTAATTAATGTATTAACTAACCGGGACGAACAAGAAAATACATTTATGAATCGTCTTAAAATGTTAGTTAATGAGGAAAGAAAGTGTATTCATGGGGTGTTTTGTTGTTTTTTTTTTTTTTTAACTTTTGTTTTGTTTTTTTGTTTTTTTTTTTTTTTTTTTTTTTTTTTTTTTTTTTTAGTTCATGTTAATTCGAGTGCATAACGGGTAAAGGTGACCTACATGAAAATCCGATTTTCCAGGTTTTAAGTGCTATAATCAGGTCCCTGGTGCATGTACCAACCAAGGAAACGTGAAAAAGATTAACCCAGTAACTTTGTTTTGGTAAGCCTTTTTCTGCAAGCATCTGAGAAAACGAGCGCGTCTGATTTCGCTCCCTTGGTGACGTGGCAAAGGGATCTCATTATAATATTACCGCCCCTTAATCTGTAAGTTTCCACCCACGGCGCAATTATTGTGTTTTCACAAGCGACAGCGGTGTACCAGCTCTAATGCCATGGCAAAAGTTTTTTCGAAGCAAAACCTACTACCTGTTCTGACATTTGTCGCACAGACGGAGCACCAGAAAACACTAGTTAGATCTAAAATAAACATGCATTTTATTTCCCAGCAGTTTACCTTCACAGACATAACCAACTGTTTTTGTAACTCGTGTGTTTTTAACGTAAACTTGTGTGTGAATGAAAACTTAGTTTAGTACTAATTATTATAGCAGCCAGCAGCCATATCACCCTGCAGCCCAAGATTGGTGGCCCACTGAAGCTAAGCAGGGTTGAGCCTGGTCAGTACCTGGACGGGAGACCTCCTGGGAAAAACTAGGTTGCTGTTGGAAGAGGTGTTAGTGAGACCAGAAGGGGGTGCTCACCCTGCGGTCTGAGTGGGCCCTAGCACCCCAGTATAGTGATGGGGACACTATACTCTCAAAAAGCACCATCTTTGTTGTTTTTTTTTTTTTGTTTTTGGATTGGAGACATTAAACGCGGTCCTGATCTCTGTGGTCATTAAAAAAATCTCGAAAAGATTAGGGGTGTAACATCGGACATCCTGGCCAAATTCGCCAATTGGGCTCTGACCATCATGGCCTCCTAATGATATAATACATGATCTGTGGAGTATTTTGAGCTGAAACTTCGCAAACACATTCTGGGGACACCAGAGACTTATATTACATATTGTAAAAAGGGGAATATGTCTCCTTTAACAAGCACAACTGTTGATTTTAATAATGCATTAGTAAATGTTGAAATTAACATGAACTAAGATTAATAAATGCTGAAGAACTATTGTTCATTCTTAGTTTGTTAACTAAAGTAGTTAACTAATGTAAAGGGTTACCAATATTAATATAAATTCTGTCCAGTTTTATTGTGTTACTTTCAGTAAAAGTGTGGTTATTTTACTGGCTTGTGTTTTTTTAAATTCAGTATCATTAAAAAGTTTTACAAAATTAATTCAATAAAATAATAAATAATCATTACAAAGCATTTTCGTGCATCCAGAATTTTCGGTTTTGGCCCAGAATTTTCATTTTGGTGCATCCCTATTTGAAATACATTTACTATTTATAAGAAATCCATTTTCGTCTGAATGAGAGTAGTTTTTGTAGTGTCTGGGACTCTAGGTAGGATGTAAAAAAAACAAATGCAGTAATCCCTCCTCAACAGCATATGTTGTCTCAGGCACCAATTCAATGCCGTGGCTAGACATTGTGACCAACCAGAAGCCAAATTTCCAGTTGTCCGTCTGGTCTATCCTCACTAGTTGCTGGAAGAGAAAGTGTGTTGGCTTAGGGCCGACACCTACATTATTACTACAGCAACCAATGTTGACATTCCAGATACTAACTGTCTGCACTGCACAAACAAACGATGCAATGTAAGCCCTTACTAAAGTAACAATGAAGAACAGGCAATCCCAAAGATCAGAATAGCAAAAAAAACAAAAACAAATCAAAGTGCTGTGTGGTTTGAACAAAAGCCCACATGCACAAATGTCTTCGCAGTCAAAATTATTTTTTCTCTACCTTTTTGTTGTGTTGCTTCTCCAGCTTTACTTTTGCCTCATCCAACTCTTTCTGAATCTTCTGCACGTGTTTGTTCATTTTCCGGATGGTGGAATGTAGAATCTCCCACACATAAAACCTGCATAGACCCAATGAACTTAAATCAGTTACAGCTGCAGTGACCTCCCCTGCACAAGTAAGTGTGTTCTGCAGGTTTACCTGGTGAAATCATGAGCCATTTCGGGAGAAAATATCCAGTTGGCCACAGCTGCACAGTCCACAATCTGGGTCCGTATCAGCTTGTCCACCAACACTGAGATCATCTGAAAGAGTACAATGACAGCATGAGCTCTCATAAATGCCATGGCTGGCATGCAATCAGACAATACAACATATAAAATATGATGTCTGAATGATCCCACCTGAGGATGGTTCCTCCAGAACTCATACAGAACCCTGAGGATGTGCAGTTTCCCCTCATCGCTGTCTGTAAGGGTCTTCAGAACCTCATGGAACCTGAGAGAGAGAAAAGAAACACGTCCATTGCCGTTTACCAGAAGAATGGCACCTGAGCATTTTACAAGCTTTGATACGTTCTCAATGATCTGTGCTTTTAGCAATTAAAGGCAGTGTTTGTGAGCAGAAGGAGAGGGAGCATGAAGCCAGCTGCTGGCAGGCCTGTGTGGGGTTTGGCAGGAGATACTCACTTGGCCAGGGCACTGAAGGAATGACTGAAAGACTTCGCAGCCAAATGGAGCAGCGTCTGCAGGAACACTTCAATCTTTAGAGGATTGAAGCCATCGCCCCCGTCTGGATAGAAAGGAGAAGTGTGGTTACACTACCAAACCACGCATTTACATTCACTCACTTAGGAGATGCTTTTATCCAAAGCAATATAAAAATGAGGAACAATCTGTAATAAGAGCCAAATATACTCATAATAAAGAATGCCAAGTTGAAAGTATAAAGACAAAATTCTGTGCTTTTATAAGTTAACTGCAAATAGTGGTAATGTGCAATTGTTACCTTAAAGAGCTACTTCTACCTAAGTTGCAGTTTGATCTTGATCCTTGTCTTATGTTGTTAAATGATGATTCTTCTTACAAGTTTACATAAGCTCAGAGAAGATTGTTAATGTCTGGCTTCACTGCAGCTAAAAAAGACTATTATACAGCAATGGTTTAAACCTGACATGGATCTTAGAAGATTCTGGCTGCTTCTTTTCATAATATTGTTAGTTTAGAACGCAGGACTGCAAGGATTAATGGGACTAGAAAACAAACTGTTACCTATTGGAGTAAAACAGCCCAAGCTTTAAAATAACTTTTTTAAATTGAAGATGCATTATTCTGTGTGGTAATTTGCTGCCGTGGTTTATTTGTATGTTCCTTTTAAATTACCCTGAAGTATTATTCAGTTCTTATGGGTTTGTTTGCTGCTTTTGTTTCCTTTTTTATTTTCTATTCACTGTCATTCAAGGTCTGTGATGTTATTTAAAAAAATAAAAATAAATAAAATAAAAAAAATCACAAAAAAGAGCTACTTCTACCGGATTTAACCCATATAAATTAGTTTTGCAGGTATAAAGTAATGTATATAGGTTGGTTCAGTGATGTTAAACAATATTTTTTACTCAAATAACACCAGTTAATAAGCTATTTTTTTTAGAGTATTTTAAGTAGACCAACCATTTAGAATAAAAAATTTAAATGAATAACATTCATAAAATTAATAATAACAATCAATGAAAGATAAATACAAATAAAATAAAAATGCTTTTGAAAAGTCTCATGCTCAAAGGCTGTATTTATTTGTTCATAACAGTGATATTGTGAACTACTACTACAATTTAAATTAACTTTTCTATATTCATATTTTAAAATATAATTTATTTCTGTAATGGCAAAGCTGAATTTCCATCAGTCATTACTCCAGTCTTCAGTGTCACATGATTCTTCAGAAATCATTGTATTATAGCGACTTTTTCAGGATTATTTAATGAAATGTATACACATGCATTATGAATTACATACATAAATATTAAATACGTTATAAATATTTAGTTAATTTATTGAATAGCTTTAACAATTATCTATTTAAATTCAATTGATAGCCCTAGACCAGGGATGTCCTCAACTCTGGACCTCAAGATCCACTTTCCTGCAGAGTTTAGCTCCAAAATCAAACACACCTGAACAAGCTAATCAAGGTCTTCAGTATTACTACAAAGTTGCAGGAAGGTGTGTTTAATCCAGGTTGGAGCTAATCTCTGCAGGAAAGTGGATCTCAAGTTCCAGAGTTCAGGACCCCTGCCCTAGACTAGATGTTGCACTATGATTGGCAAGTGGCTTAATGTCATATGAGACCAAAAGGCAGACCCACCATCATCATCATCCTGGTTTGGATTAGGGACATCTTTTAGAACAATAAGAATCTCCTCATTAGATGCCCGGTTTTTGATAGCGTTACCCACTGTAGTTGCCATAGCTAATCCTGGTAATGAACCTGAATCAAATTAAAAGACAAAGACAAACAACATTACACAACTATACTGAAAGATAATATAATACAGCTGCAAAATAATAAATAATAAAACAGTGGAAGTGGTCGGTTGTCACTAATGGAACGTAAAATTAAAGACATGTACACATGCATGCATATAAATATACACATTGAATCACAGATGTGTTCGTGAGCATGAACATACTGTCAGCCTCCTCTCCATATTTATAGCTGCACACAGGGTCAGCCGGGATCAGGGCAGAGAAACTCGGAGGAACAATGTCCACTATCCGCTGATGATACGACAACCTGCAGGTTCATAATCAAGGCTCAGTGTAATAAACATAACAGCATGTATTAACTGGGTCCAATTAGCAATTATAAAAAGCAATGCAACTTAATAAAGAGATGTGTGAAATTTACCTCATACACTTATCCAAAACCTCTTTAACGAACTTGGGTTTAGGCTTTTCAATATCTTGAGTCAAGCAGTCAGCCCTGAAGAGATCAAAATGCAAAACTTATATAAAATAAACAGCTTTTTAAACACAAACAAACAATGCACAGCCTGTACAAATAATTCCCAGAGGAAACAGCTCATCCTCACCAGTCATCCCAGCTCCATCTGAACTGGAAGTTACTCAGATGATGGGAGAACCAGTTGAGGAGTCTGAAACAGAATAATCCACCATATTAAAGAAACATTAAAGGGACAAAAGGGATACCATTTAAACTGAGCTGGATGTTGACATCACTGAATTCAATGATGAACTGTCTTTAACTGAAAAATTTGTGTTTACTATTGTCATTTTGCATTATTGACACTATTTTCCTAATTAATGCTGTTCAGTTGCTTTCACACAATCTGTATTGTTAAAAGCGCTATACAAATAAAGGTGACTTGACTTGACAAAAGCTTTGAAGATTCTCAAGCCTCTTTGAAGTCAATGTTGCTAATATTTTTTTTTACTGTAGTAAGAAAAGTTTTACTTTTAATGAGGATTCAATTCAAAGTCTGTTATCAGAATTCAACTGGGTAACTTTACTTTCTCAGGATGAGATATATTACTTAAACTCAAAACCTGTAGTTTCTTTCTTATGTTGAACACAAAATATATTTTGAAGAACCTGTTGTTGGTCCCCATTGACTTCTATAGTAGGGAAAATAATACTGTTGAAGTCAATGGGGACCATCAACTGTTTGATTACCAGCATTCTTCAAAATATCTTCTTTTATGTTCAACATAAGAAAGAAACTCATACAGGAAATTCAGGAACGGCATGAGGGTGAGTAAATGACCATTTTCATTTTTGGGTGAACTATCCCTTTAACAAAAGGGAATGGCTTAGCCAACTATTCAACTTCAAATTTAAGACTCACCGGTCTATGCAGGTTGTGTTCATTGTGTCCAGCCTCATATACATCATTTCTGTGGCTTGAGCAAGCTGAATAATGGCAGGTTAAAGAAAACTACAACAGTAGGGGACACTTATGTTACCAAAAGTTTAAATTTGAGACAGCTGTGGCACAACGTGGAGGAGGAATCAGTTAAAAACACAAATTCGCATGGTTTTCAGTCAGTATGAAGGATACAACTTGTGGTAAAGAGCCCGGTTGCAGTTTGCAGAGCTCAATGAGTAACGCAGTGTACATGACATCAATGTGAGGAGGACTCGGCAGCTGGAATAACTCACCAAATATCACCTACAGAGATACAGATATAGCATTACACTGAAATAACTTATTTAAAGCCCTATTCAGACGGGATTAGTTTTCTAAACTACGCTCGAGTTTGGTTTCTTGTCACCTGACGTCTGTGATTTTCATGTACCAATTAGGACAGAACTAACATCTCTGTGTTTATTACGGTCGGTTTTGTACATCTGGGCATCGCAGAGATCACACGCTCTGTATGCGTACATTGCATATAGTCATTCGGATTGATTACCATTACATATTGATTACCATTATATAACCATAGGTTTACTACAAATGCCATGGTTAAGCTATGGCTAGTATAGCAAAACCATGGTTAATTTGTGGTTACTTTAACCATTTTATTTTTGTATTTATTTAGTAAACCCATGTTTCATTTTTGTAAAGGTACATACAGTAATGTAATTAAAATATTATGTAATTGAGTGCAGAAATGAAGGCGAGTAATCTTACCTGACGCTGATATTAGAGTAGCCAGTCTTAAGGGTTTATGTGATTTGGTTACTTTTTTATTTCTTTGCCACGAGCAAACATATCAAAAATGCACGCAGTAGTAAGAGCATCTACGGTAGTTCACGTTGGCCAAAACACACAATTAAACGCGTTGTGAAAAAAATCTTGTCTGCAATCACAGACATTCGCATTTGGACAGGATAAGTTTTCTCAGAGGATCATGAAGTTTGCTGAAAAACAGTATGTAATTTGCTCGTGAATTATTACAGAGGTTGTTTGAGAAAAACACTGATGTGGCAGATTCGGACAGGATTAAAACCGAAAAGTACATCTACGAAACAAATTCCTCGAAAGACCCCATTGTAAAACTAGTCCCGTCCGAATAAGGCTTAAGTGCCCATTTACTGTACTAACAGTAGCTAATATATTTTGCCATATTATCAAATAAAAAATGACCAGCATCACATTCTTATTTACCTCCACAATATGGTAGTTAAGGGGAATCTTGTTTTTTCCAGGGTAGCTGAGCAATTGGGCAGCACTGTGAAAGAACAAAAGAAAAAAAAAAGAAAGAGGGGGGGGGGAGAAAACAAAAAAACAGTTGAAGGCTAAGTAAGTTTCAAATAATATGAAAAGCAAAAAGTAATGCTATTAGCATATGCAAAGGACTGACCAGGTCTTTCTCTCCCTCCAGTGAGACTTGATTATGCAGTGCAGGTTCTCCTCAATCACAAAGCGCTCAACTGAATGACTTCCAGGCATCACAGGCCCCTGACGACAGACAAAAACACACTTACATATACAAATAGCATCCACAAGAACATGGAACGCAACCAATTTTAAGCAAATTAAAAATGAATAAAACTGAATATACATTACAGTTCAAAAGTTCGGGGTCAGTGGGATTTTATTTTTTACAGAAAGGATGGATTAATTTGATCAAAAGTGACAGGAAAGCATGTATAATGTTACAAAAGATTTCTATTTCAAATAAATGCTTTTGAACTTTCTATTCATTAAAGTATCCTGAAAAAATGTATCATGGTTTCACAAAAATAATAAGCAGCACAACTATTTTCAACATTGATTCTAAAGAATTTAATTAATGGCAATTAAAAGCCATTTCAAATTAATGCTTATGAACTTTCTATTCATCAAGGAATTCTGAAAAAATGGAGATTGTTTCCACAAAATATTAAGCAGCACAACTATTTTCAACACTGATGCTAAAGAATGTAATTAAAGACCTTTAAATAAAAACGCATTTTCATGTTTTTAAAGGATTATGCATTTTTTCCTCTGATGTCTCATTTAGGGTTGGGCCAATAAACGATGCCATCGTCCATCGCCGATAGACATCACGATGTTGAGCCGGCGGGAATCGTGATCCCCCCCGCATCCCAATACCGTGTTCGGAAATAAAATGACGTGTAGGCGGAACCCCTAAAGGGAATAAATACGAGATGGGAGGAAAATATATATTTCAATATTTTTCCTCGCAGGTATATAATTGGGTAATTATACTACATACATATTTTGGCATCAGGGAGCCACTATTATACCTGGCATTGAAACTGGCATCGTGCTTTTGAATGGACGATCACTTTTAGTTTCACTTTCACTTTCGAGATCGCACGGTACTCTGTTTATACTATGGAGCGGCAGTACTTGCCACACATTTAACAGGAGTATATGATTGTCAGTGGTACTGAGGATCTGCAAATCATTTGCCATCATCCTCAGTCATCTCTCCTTGCTCTGTTTATGTGGTAAGTGAATTTTATGTACTGTAATGTACCAGGCAAACGTTACAACGTGTCTACACCGGACACGACAGTTGTCGTGTCGCACCACGCCGCATCAGCTAAAGTCAGTCTACACTGGACTCCGCAGGACTGCGGCTCTCTAGGACCGAACTTGCCTACCCCTGCCCTAACTCTTCACCCACACCGATGTCATCGTCCATCGCGATGTTTCACTGTAGACATTGTCCGGTGGCAATTTTGTAAACATCGCCCAACCCTAATAAATATAGATGCAGTTTGAAAAATTAGGACTAGATTTGAAACATTACTGCACCTCTGGGGCATCAGTGTAGTCGAACATGCGGAAGACGATGTGGGGCATGGGGTAAACAGCGTCATCAGAGTGGGCTGGAGGTGTGAAAGGGGGCAGGTTGTGCTGCAGGGCTTCACACAGCACGCTGTCAAATGCAATATAAGGCCGCAGGATGTGACGCTCCTGCCAGCGGTCTTTCTTCAGCTTCTGCACCTGAGCCCAGAGACAGTCCAGATACTGCACAGAGAGACACAGAAGAAATTAATTACAGTGAAAAGACAGAGCAGCTCTCAACTGGTGGGTTGTACGTCTGTATGAATGGTCACGGACAAGAAGGGGGGGGCGGGGGGGGGGATTATAAATAAATATATTTGTATACAAACACACATACATAGAATGAATCAAATGTGACAAAGAGAAAGCACCTTCCATTTGTTTGATAATGTCAAAAGTCCTGCATCTAATCAAACTCTATGGTAGTCAAATTAGTGGGAATCCAAAATGGGCTGGTTGCAAGACAAACCCATCCTCAAAATACATGAATAAATACATGTAAAATACAACCCAAATTGCATTAACAACTGCACTGAGAATAACTGTGATTGATATTTTGTTAGTGCTTATAGATAAGGTGATGAATCTGGAATAGATGAAGCCTATATTCGGACTCTCACCTCTTCCTGTGGGTGGGGCTTTTCTGCGGTCCACACCTGCAGCATAGGAACATGAGTCTTCTGACGCCGCCTGTAACAAAACCCAAATCATGACATTTCACAGCAGACTTCTCTGTATTTTCTGTAAACTACTTGCATAACCACATTTGAGCCGTCAAACATCATAATATCAACAAAGAAAAATAAGGTACAAATTATTGTTTTAAAGACAACATGGTATCAAAACTAGCACGTTATTCTATCAGTACACACACACACACATATACACATACATATATAACTAAAGTTTTTTAACCCTTTAAAGCCTACTGTATAAGATTCAGGCTTCTAAATTATACTCATTCTAAACTTCCTACATTCTGTCATCCGATTGATTATAGTAGCTATATGCTTGTACTTTTTATAAAGACCTTTTAGCATAATTCTAAACACATCCAAGTCGGGTTGTAGTTCACACGTCTTTTTACTGTAAAATCTATGATGATTTTTATAAACAAAAAGTAAGAATAACTTTTATATTTTTTATATTGTTAGTAACTGTTCAAGACTAACACTTACTGGACTGGTGCAACCGAAGTTTACTTGAATATCCATATATAATTTTTTAGAAATCATGTTAAATAAAGTATCAAATATGATAGATCAAATACATTTAATGAATATTAAGAGTAATTATATGTTCTGCATCATATGATCTTTAAAACTAAGCTTTAAAATATGATATTACTAAGATATTATTTGGAGAAATAGACTGACAACTGATATTTTAAATGCATTTTACTTATGTAGTCTACTATTCTATTATATAGATCTGATTCTGAACTGATTTACATTACAAGCAAAACAAACAATCAAAATTACATCTTACCTTTTGGCCATATAAACATTAGAATACTTAAAATATCAGAATAAAAAATTGTTTCCATCCTTGAGTATGAGCTTATTTTTATTTATATTGTTAGATCTTTTACAAACTTTTTGTCTAAAAGTTCAATAAACATTGTTTTTTTGTCCCAGACTAGAGCTTAATATGTAAGGCTTTACAGACCTAATATCATAGCCTAACATGTTTCAAATCCTGATGGTTCTACATTATTTCTCCATGAATATTACCGGGAAAAAAAAATATACGACACTACAAAAGATAATGTGTTGCATCTTGTGCTTCATGGCATCTTTTTGTGCAAATGACAGTAATTTCACAGCTGAAAGAGGAACCTACTTTAAATATCCCTCAATTTGGTTGAGCAAGCGATCCATTTCCACATCCTTCTTTTCATACAGCTCCTTGCCAACCCAAGGCAGACTGGACAGCACAACGTACACATACCAGTCAGACCGCACCTGTACGGACACATCTGTCAGTCTCACGATTATCTATGAATATGATCTGCTAGGGATGCTTAGGGTCATGTTCACCTGTGGTATGTCTTCTTCCTGCGTGACACTGACAAAGTTCTCAAACATAGCAACCATGGATGGAGCCGCGATGACATGACAGTTCACCAGGTCACTGAGAAAGCGCACCTGCAGTGCACATGATGAATTAAACACCATCAAAATTTACAATAAAGTTGTGATGCATTTTTTTTTAAATATATATATATAAATGCTAAACAGCACAAACCAAGTAAACGGCCTCAGAGTAAAGGTTTGATTTTAGTGTCTCCTTAAGTTGTCGGATCATGGCCTCCACAAACTCTCCTCCAAAGTTGTAATTGCGAGCGTTGAGAAGTCCCACTAGTGTTGTGTACACCGCTAACTTCTCTGGCAAAAGCCTCGCACTACGCAAAAACAAACAAAGTGTTATATACAACATCCATTGCATAGTGAGATTCACTTTTGAAGCAAAAGGAAACATTGCACATTAAAATACAGGTCGCTTACACAGCACATAAGATGCGCAGGATTTTGCTTTTATAATTAGGAAGATCCGCCTCCAGGACACCAGCAAGACCTTCCAAATTGCTCTCTAAGGAGGACGTACTCTGGCAGAATATACATTAATCAGTTATTATGTCTAAAATAAAAAAAAACACTTCTGCATGAGCAGTAAGTTGTGCGAGACTATACCTTCTCTCCCACTCGACATATCAGCGACTCCAAGCGGTCTTCAATCTCAATGGGTTCAGATGTCCTCCTCCGTTTGTGAGGCTGGGAGCCGGCTGGAATGAAAAACTCAAGCATATGAGTCTTATATGTGAACTTTTAGCTAACTTTGAAATTGACCACGTATATTATCCTCTAACAAGTCTGCATGTTTGAAACAAATGAGAACATTTCTTTTAATCAAAGTGGACAGTGTTATCAGAACAAAAACAGCCAAATAACTAAAAAACAAGCATTCAATTAGTCACTTCTAACATGAATGACAACACAATTAGCTGAATTCTGTAGTGTAATGTTGAGACAATAAAAGACATATTTAATGGTAAATAAAAGTACTATGATAGTTTTAAGAAAATGCAATGAAAAAGTATTAAATAGTGCAAAGAGACTTGCATTCTGTCATAAATTATCATAATCAAATTCAAAGCGCTTTGTTTATCTGAAAGCTTCCTATCTGTTCGAAAAGTAACATTTAATTGGTTACTTGAGGCTTTTTTTAAATGCAAATGCACTTAATGCAAATAAACAGACTACATATGCCAAATACTGCACCCTTCTGCTGCCACAGTGTCAGAAAGTCTTTCATTTGCATTCATAAGAGTAAACAAACACACAATATAAAAATTACATAAACACATCTGTCAACCTGCATGCTAACATGCTAACTCACTCACCATCACTCTCATCGCTGTGCCTTCGCCTCGACATTTCTCAAATGCAATATTCAGACCGTTGAAATAGTATGGAAAAACCGCTACGCATACACTTTTTGGAACTATTTTATATCCACTGAATTGCGTTTAGTAAAGCTTGCAGCTTTGAATGGCAACAACCGTTAGCCACACTACAAAAATAAAAGCGGTTGATTTAAGGAGAGCACATCCGGGCTAACAGCTGCGTCAACGGAAACACGTGTATTGTTGCGACTCGTGGTGAGAAGTCCGATTCATCACCTAGAATCGGTTCTTTCTAGAAGTTCGTTTTCAAAACAATTGATTCTTTTACACAAGTAGGCTTATGATCCCTGGTATGCTGCAAAACGTGTATTCCTTGTGTCCTATTAGTTGTTCTTGCAGTGTAAAAAACACGCTTTAAACTTTCTATTTTAATAAGTGTGTTTATTGCTCGTCCCAGTTCAGTTTGTCGCAGCTTTAATTTACCTGATAAATAGTCATTTAGAATTTGATTCAATGAAAAGATCCGAGTCAAAAGAATGAATCATTCGCGAATCGGACACCGGTAGATGCGACTCATTTTATCTCTACAGCCATGAATGCACGTTTAGTTTTCTTCTATTTTTAGTTTTATTAACCTATCAGTTTTTAAAGTATTGGATTGTGAACTGTGATGGGTAATAGTTGGGTTTCTCTCAATTATTGGAGATCAGTATCACAGTTATAATGGCAAGTATGCTTGTTGATTTGGACGTTGAAAGTCTTGGTCCAGAGGTCCATAAAGCAGACAAACCAGACTTTTCAGCAACAAGGAAACTGTACTCTCATGTCAAGAAAATGGTGAGTACAGTGACCATTTTAAGTTACACTTATTGATATGATGATTGTAGTGTTTAATAGCAGTACTTTCCCCATGGTGTTTAGACATTTGCGAAATTTGTGGCATCCAAGAAAGTTCGTCCAACCTGTGAAAGCTCACCAGCTCTTTGGCACTGCTGTGGACAGTCATTCAGAGAGTCATCATCAATCCACAAACATATTGCCAACAGCCATGCCAATGAGATTCACCAGCTGACCACTGAGACACTGGACGTGATGCTCCACCAGGCTCACAGCGAGGAAGAGTCAATTAATGAAGAATCAACAGATGTATCATCCTGGATCCCTAATACAAGCCATATCCCAGAGGATGACCTCAAGTACGTATGTGCATTGCATGTTTCTGATATCATCTGCTCTGCTTATATGAAGACTGATGATCATTTTCATGGAGTTCCTCTGTTTTAGGGGTCCAGGTGAAGTTCTGCTGTATTACTGCTACTGTCAGTTAAATGATCCTCAGATCATTTGTCAGTGGCAGAAAGAGCTTTGTTTAAAACTTAAACTAACAGGCAAGGTAAATAAAAGCAAAGCAACATTTGTTCCAGACTTTTATTGCCATTTTACTGGATTGAGGTTGTTCTTCTCCAGGTACGAGTGGCTAGTGAAGGTATCAATGGAACGGTTGGTGGCACCAAAACAGCCACCAATCTTTACATCAAGGCAATGCTGTCACATCCAACCTTCAAAATAATGCAAGTACAGGAGTTCAAGGTAAAGTATCTGTGCCACTGTCCAGAATAACACTGATAAGATGCATTATATGAATTAAAATAATGCTCATAATAATCAGATTTCATTTTAGTGGTGCTTGGAGATTATGAGACTGACTGACAATTAAAGTGGCATATGTTTGTCAGGAAAGAGAAATAATAATACTTAATTGAACCAACTTTTAAAGTTTTGGCACTTCAGGTAAAGGGAGATTTTTTTCTAAGATGACAGATGGGGTCTGAATCCCTCATAATAACTAGTGTCTAAAATCACCTATGCTCTTCACTGACTTTTCCCTCAGAAAAGTGAAGGAGGTGCAGCGTGTTTTTCTGATTTGAAGGTTGGTGTTTACAAAGAAATTGTCCCGATGGGTGTAGATCCAGCTATCGTTTCCTACAGATTGGCTGGTAAGAGAAACACTTTGCAACTTGCTTGATACATAGTACAATTGTTTATTCAGTG
This sequence comes from Sinocyclocheilus anophthalmus, assembly GCA_018155175.1. Taxonomy (NCBI): domain Eukaryota; kingdom Metazoa; phylum Chordata; class Actinopteri; order Cypriniformes; family Cyprinidae; genus Sinocyclocheilus; species Sinocyclocheilus anophthalmus. The sequence continues at coordinate 893,081 of JADLZN010009975.1, forward strand.
TGCCTATTTCAAAAGCTGGAGGTTAGGTGTTTTTTTGAAGATATTAATACTTATATTCAGTAAAGATGCATCAAATGATCAAAAGTGACGGTAAATTCATTTCTAATGTCAGTTTCAAATGCTATTCATTTGAACTTACTATTCATCAAAAAATCCTGAAATATCAAAATATATCAGCAGCACAACTGTTTTCAACAGTGATGATAATGAGAAATGTTTCTTGAGCACCAGATCAGTATATTAGTATGATTTCTGAAGGATCATGTAACACTGAATACTGGAGTAATAATGCTAAAAAATTCAGTTTTGCCATCACAATAACAAATAATGTTTTAAAATGTATTAAAATAGAAAATAGTTATTTTAAAATGTAATATTTCACAATATTACAGTTTAACTGTATTTTTGATCAAATAAATGCAGTCTTGGTGACCAGTATTTCTTACAAACCCCAAACATTTGAGCGGTTATGTACAGTATATTAATCTATTGTATTCATGTGAATGTTGTACTTCAAAAAGGAATACACTTGGAACCAAAGGAATTTCACAAAGAAGTGAAGGCATTTGTGGAAAATCAGTCCTCGGGCAATGATACAATACTACTGGACTGCAGAAACTTCTACGAGAGCAAAATTGTAAGTAGTTTGAAAGTCATTGATCCCAGAACTGTATGTACATTACAGCTAATAATAGTTCAGTATGTTCTCAGGGTCAGTTCAATCAGTGTTTGGCCCCCAACATCCGGAAATTCAGCTACTTCCCAGACTACGTGGATAAAAATTTGGATCTCTTCCGGGACAAAAAGGTTCTGATGTACTGTACAGGAGGCATCCGCTGTGAGCCCCCCCCCCCCCCCCCCCCCCCCGAGGCTCGGCTTATCTCAAATCAAAAGTAAGTCTGAATGGGAAAAAATTACATATCTTTGTAATGCCATTCTCAAACATGAGTATTATTCTTCAGAATGTATGCAAGGAGGTGTACCAGCTGAAAGGAGGCATTCACAAATACTTAGAGCAGTTCCCCGATGGCTTCTACCACGGTAAACTCTTTGTGTTTGATGACCGTTATGCCATCGCATTCAATGAGGACGTCATTTCAGGTGTGTACTCGTGCAAGTTTTTCAAAAGTGATTGTATGGAGTGACAAACTTAACATTTACTTCTCCTTTCCCCAGAGTGCAGATACTGTAGTTGCCCGTGGGATCAATATCAGCTGTGCTCCACAGACTTCTGCTGCCAGCTGGTTCTGTCGTGCACCACCTGCATAGAGCGCGGCCTGACGGCCTGCTGTCCTGTGTGCCAAGCCAAAGAGCAAAACCACAGCGATGTCTCCTCCGATGGGCTTTCTCACCGAGAGGAATGCGAATGCACGATGTCCCGTCCCAAAATACCCAAAGATGCATTATGACAAACTCAATGAGTTGAAAATCATCTTAGATGGCCTGCAACTTTGTGTGATTTTAAGAAGTCTGCAAAATGCTTTTTTTAAAACTGTTGTACCCATTCAGTCATGATTTTAAAAACTGGACACAATACAAATCTTCAGTAAATTACAAATCATTCTCATTCTTAATTTTATTTGACATTTGAAATCATACATATATGAATGGGACGTGTTCATTTTTCCAACAATAATCAGGTCCATTCAACTCAAACTATATACAGACAAAGATGATGTACATATACACACAAAGACAAAAAACACAAGATTTAATTGCATTTCCTCGAACATGAGATCAAATTAATAAATCAACACAAACTGTCATGGTGGTCATACTTTGCATAAGAGAACAGCATGTAAAGCTAAAGTTAAATAGAGTTTACCGACGTTTTTGGCAATTTACAAGTTTCCGGCATCTGCAAAGAAGTGAACAGGAAAACATTTAAATCATTTACATAATGAAAGATGTTAGTGGACTTTATTTATCCACCTTATTCTTCAACACGGAAGTAAGCCTAAGGGTGAGAAACTGTTTGCACTACAAACCAGTGTGTTCATAATTAACAATGCATTCAAATAATATGGTAAGACACCAATTTGCAATATCAAGCCGCAAAACGACCTGTTTTGTACAGCTAAAAATAGCTGGACACGGATGAGACCGGAAGCCAGACCCATAGAATTTACAAATGGCCGTGCCTGCTCTTACGGGAAAAATAAGGTGGATAATGTAAAAAGGATGATCTGCTAACCTGCTTTGTAAAGAAACAATTGGACCCTACTGCCAGTGTTGGTTGAGGTACCAGATGGTATCGTTGGTCAGTACTGGTCCAAACAACGGATTCAGCTGTGACAGAATAGCAATCAGCCAGCTGAAACATATCCAAAAGTACAGAGTGAAGAGCATGACAGTCAAAATTAAATATTGCCAAGAGACTGAATACAAGAACAAATGTGGCAGCAAAAATATGGTCTGCACTGCCTCCTAGTGGCTGATAGAGAACAAACACTATCATATTTCTTCAAAATAATAAATCATTCACATCAAAGTGGGACAGTTCAGACCTATTATGATCTTATTCAACACATTTGTAAAATATTATTTGTAAGTTTATTATCTGAAACTGGAGTAAACTGCACATGAAACGGCCTGGATGTGCTGGATTTCTTTTCTAATCAATACTGGAGTTGCCCAAAGGCTGTGTTTGACTTTCAGCTGATACAGAATAGAACAATCTCTCTATTTTACCATATTAAAAAGCAGCTTTTACTATTGAGTCTCTTTAGAAATATGTAACAAAAGATAATTTAAAGGCAATGTACTTACAAAAGGTAGCAACAGACTGCAGTTAGTACCAGCATTGTCACAATGACTCTAAAATGGCAACAAAAAAAAGATATTTATCACTTCTTATGAATAAATAACACATATTACAGATATAAATAACACGTATTATGAATAAAATATTTCAAATAACTATGGATATGTAAATGTTTCTTTAAATCACCCTTGTGCGCTTAGCACAGTCACATGATCCAGACATTCATATATTCATTTTACAAATAAAATTGAACATATTTGCTTTTAATTTGTACTAGATACTTTACATTTGAATGTAATGTATTTCCTATTGTCACACAAGTCAAATAACAAACTTTATTTTATTGTGACGCTCACTTGTTGGCTTTCGTAATGACTTCCTGAAAGAAAAAAACGATAAACTGTATCGTTTAAGAACATGTTTTTGTTAATAAAGTCTTTGGCTTCATAACATTTGAATTACCGGTACATCGATAACTAGAGGTTCGTACAGCTGGTTTAATACAGTAAACTTTCGTTTAAGGAAATGCTAATGTTGCTCACCCTCGATTAGGTCCTTTAGGAATAAACCAGGGAATAACTCCGCCAATAAGACCCCACAACAAAGTCATAACTGACATAGCTATCACAAACGATGTTGCCGCCATTATATTTGTTTGTAGGTCGAGGTTTAATAACTTTTTCTATTAAACTTCGTCGACTCCACAGCGCACCCGCTCGCGCTACACACTGCTGTGTGGACGGTGATGGTCATGTGACTCCTCGGGCCCTGAACGTTCTGACATATGACTGATGTCTCACCTCTTCCTCTTCACTCACACCAACTGCACTAATCAACATTTGAAGTGGATCAAAACCTTTTATCAAAGTTGTCCTAAAGCCAAAATGCGTTCTCGTCTTAGAACAACTTTGATCAACTTTTTTGAGCCACTTCAAATATTGACTACAATAAATATACAGCCTTCTTTTGATATTGCAAAACGTTTGGCCTGGTACACAAAGTGCATTTTGTAGGGTATGTTCCCTGCATGTATTTAATCTACTCTAGAGTCACATGAAACCTTTTCACCAGTATGAATTATTTAAAATGTCATCCGCTGACTTCTTGCATTGTTAAAACTAATTAGTGCATCAATGCGAAGCAAGGTTATTACAGTTAACTGAAACCATAAGAACATTATCGTTACTTGAAATAAAATAAGCATCAACTGAAATAAAAAGGAAAAATAAAAACTTACTGAAGCTTTCATTTAGTTTATACATTTAAATATTATAAAACGTAAATATTTTACAATGTAAATAACTAAATAATCATTAAAAAAATGACAAAAACTCTTCAAATTTAAACTTAAAATACAGATATAGATATATATATATATAAAAATTTGCATTCCAATGATACTAAAATAACACTGCTGTGAAATACTCTTAATACCCTCTCTTTGGCACATTTCCAGTCATTTGTAATTTAAAAAAAAAACTATATAGAAATATATACTATATACTAGAAATATATCACTATAAAGATATGCATGACTATTTAGTGCCTGTAAGTCACAATTTTAAAATTTCCATATTTTCGTGACACTGCTTGTTTAACACCCATCAGTTAAACAAGTGGCCATATAGGAAGTAGTTTTGTCTCATATCTGCGAAGCGTAAGAATTTCCCCAGATCTAATTTTTCTGTTTAGAAACCAGCTATTGCTCAAACTGTGATTTTCAGATGTTATATAAATAAACATTGATACCACTAAAGCAGAGCTTAAATCCAAATGCTCTCATTTCAAGTTCAATTTGGTAACAGCACTGCCATTTCAAACAAAAGCATCACTTTTATATAAAAGACAAAAGCACAGAAAGTGAAAAACTCAGGTTTTTACAGTCTTTTATTGTTAGCAAAAGAATCGTTTCACTCCTGCATTTTCTCAATAGTCTCCTCCTTGTATTTGCCCTTATCCTTTCCATCCTGTCTGGACTTGGCCTTGCGCTCAAGGATCTTCTTGCGATCCTTGTCGAGCTTTAGCCTAGTGATCACCACCTGAACAACAAAAAGATTAATTTCATTAACATTTCCGTCAACATAAAATAGCACAAGATATGCAATTGATCAAAACTAATTACATCAGCTATAACAAAACAGTTAAGTTGTCTAAAAGTATTTAATTGTTAATTGCATTTCAATAACATAGTTTGGATTTTAATTATGGATTAAATGATTTCTAGGTAATTTAAAGCTGATAAGATTTTTTTTTTTTAATTAGTGCTACGTTGACTACAGAAAACAGATAAAGGGCTGTGGCATTCTCTTTTGCCATTAAGCACTTTTGATTTTGGCAGGAATACAAATGCAGATGTTCAATATGTAGTTTACAAAAAAGTCCTGACAAACATGTCATCAAGCAGACTTTTGCTGGCAAACACACAGGGAAATCTGCGTGCAGTGACGAAAGAGGACACACGGTTCATTTACATATACTACTGACACTGTAACAGTACAAAGCTGGTTGCAGAGCCTTTAACTAGCTCTACTACAAGTAACAAATGTGATCCTGTATGCTTATGCATTTGCAAATTGGTGACATTGGCAAATCAAAAAGAACAATCAGACAATGTTTCAAACAACGTAATCCATGATAACTGTAACTGTAAATATGCATATTTGGACATTTAAGTGTCATATAGAGCACTTGTTAAAATGCACCAATCAGTTATGAAACTGTTAAGACAGTTACCATTAATCAGACCAATGTCAGAAATGTGTAGTCAATCCAAGAGAGGCATGACAATTCAGCAGCACAGAGTTTGTTGTGATGCAATAAAACTAGTTCCAAACTTCATAGTAGGGCTGGGCGGTATATCGAGTTTGTACGATATATCGATATTTTCTTTATAAGCTATACGATATGAGGCAATACCGTTTATATTGATATACAGTAGTTTGATACGAGCACATCTGAAAATATAGCGGAGGACACAGACTGAGCTGCTGCGGAGAAAGTGCCCAATCCAGTTTTTGCTAAACATATGACAAGCTTTATATATTAAGGCCTTTAAAAACTGGTAAGACACAGTATAGTAATAGTTTCGCATAGTTTAAGCGGCTCGGGCCATCATATGCTCTTACAGAAAGGCTGCATGTGCCGCTGACAGAGACACTATAGGGCCTAGGCTACTCGTGCTGTTTAATGTGTTTGAGATGTGCTGTTTCCTTTAATGCATAACTTGCATTTCACAGGTATATTCTCCGTCTGTAAAAGTTAGAAAGCCATGGAAATATTTCCATTTTTCTGTCAGAAGTGCATGAGCCTTCTGCTTTGGGATTCTCCGCTAAACTTCACAGACTTAAACGAGCACCGCCACGCGCATGCGCACCAAACAGACAGAGCTCAATTAAATAAGAGTGCAATAATTCTGACTAAAATATACATTTCACTGAAATGTTTGTAGTCGGACAATAAATGTGACATGTAAAATTTTAAACCTACAATTAGGTCTATTTTTATGATAGCACTGACTGTAAAGTGACTGTAAGGGGTAATCAAAATAGCCTAACACACCTCTGTGCCTTTGTTGTCACTTATTTTCACTTTTAAGTTTAGTGAATTTTATATTCTGCTTTAAAAGCCTTATTTTTGTTTTTAGATTACAATGTTAGAATGAAATGTGATTTTAACCCTTTTTTGCACATAGTATAAAGGCTTATATGGTTACATTCACCTCATTTGTTTTCATAGCCCTTAAAGGGATCAAATGAAATTTTTTTAAAAAGATCATTATTTTATGTATTTGGTGTAACAGAATATGTTGACATGCTTTAATGTTCAAAAAGCACATTATTTTTCAAATACTGTATATTATTGTAGGTCTTCTATGCCCCGCTTCTCTCAAACGCTTAGTTTTCTACAAAGTCCCTCCTTCCGACAAGAGCAGTCTGCTCTGATTGGCCAGCTGACCCAGTGCATGGTGATTGGCCGAACACCACAAGCACTAGTCAGAAATGTAACGCCCCTTACCATAAACACGAGCTTCAGCTTTCAAAGTAAATATAAAGACAGAGCCCGAAAGGGGAACAGAGGCTCGTGACAGACACAGTGATGAAGCTGTTGTGTGTTTGTGATGGACCCCTCTCTCTCTCTTCTTCGCTCGCTCGCGCGCACAAACACAAACACACACACACACACCAAACACACACACACAACCCCAACACACACACACACACACACACTCTATCTCTCACACACACACACACACGACGCACAAAACTCCGCATTGACAGTCAATAGCAAATACTTAAAACTAATAACAAAACAGTAGCTGATTCAGAAGCGCAGATTGTCATAGCAAAGTCAGAATCACCTCATCTCCTAGGTTCACGAAACGGTCATCAATAAAATGCATTGCTGTTCTGTTTTAAGTAAATTAATGAATCTACTTTCGGAAGGCCAAATAAAGAGCTTTTGCTTTCTCCTGGAAACACACAGCTTCTCTCTGACATGGCTGCTTCAACACTCACTGCGGTTACTGAAACCACGCCTTCTTTCTTTGCGTGCACATTTGGGCGGCATTATGCAAATATTTCCACATAGTGAGGGTAGATATGGGGGGGAGTGTTAGAACGAGCCGTTTTAGGGGGGCGTGGCAGAGTCTTAACTTTGATAAATAACATCTCTTTGGTTTTGAGACTTTAGTATTGCAACTTCAGGGTGATATATGCCAATAAGCTTGTAACACTAATAAGAGAAAGGAAAAATTGAAATCGCACATATGACCCCTTTAATATGTATGTTTGTTGGACACATTGCGGGCAAAAGCAAGTGAAATATTAAATACATATTTTTTTAATCCAAATACAAAACGAAAATACTGAGATATATCCCGTATATCGCAAATCGGCCAAAAAAATACTGAGATATGAATTTTTGACCATATCGCCCAGCCCTACTTCATGGTCTACCTTAAAATTGGATTTACCTGAAGCTTTAGTGCTACCAATGTAAAGGTCAAGAGTTAGTTTCCAAGGCAATACAATAATTGGTCAAATGTGTATCATAAATGCAATGCAAGTTGCTTTGGATAAAAGCATCACTATCAGCAATGAAGCCTTTTTTTTTTTTAAAGAGTAACTTTGCCAAAATTTCTCTACTGTAACCAACACATTAAAGGATTAGTAAACCCAAAAACAAAAATTAGCTTGTGTTTTACTCACCCACGAGGCATATAGGTGTATGTGACTTTCTTCTTTCAGATGAATACAGTCGGAGTTATATAAAAAATTGTCCTGGCTATTCCAAGCTCTATCATTGCAGTCAGTGGGTGTTGCAGTTGAACAGTCCACAAGTCGTCAAATAAAGCTTGCGCATTCATAATAAAATGTGCCGCAGACAGCTCCGGGGGGTGAATAAAGGCCCCCTGTAGCGAATCCATGCGTTTTTGTAAGAAAAATATCCATATTTCAAACATAATAAACACTTTTCTCTCACTTCCGCTGACTGTCATACACTGAAGCAGTTCCGGCAGATGACGCAGGACATATGCGTTGCGTGATTAGTGACGAATGTAGAGAGAGAACAAAACGCCAGTCACGAATTAGAAGTACAAAGAGGAATTGCAAAGAAAAATGTAGGAGGATTTCTATATAAACCAAGAAGAGACTGGTTTTCCTTTGCGAAAGTAAGGAAACTTTGATTCCTTTGCTCCTATAAACAAACTCACGAGACTAGCATATCTCAGAGGCATGCGCTGCGCATACGTGCTGCGTCATCCGACTTGTGGACTGTTCAACTGCAACACCCACTGACTGCAATGATAGAGCTTGGAATAGCCAGGACAATTTTTTAAATAACCGACTGGATTCATCTGAAAGAAGAAAGCCATATACACCTAGGATGCTTCGAGGGTAAGTAAAACGCAGCCTAATTTTCATTTTTGGGTGAACTAACCCTTTAAGTTCCAAACTCTACTGACAATATGACATTTATTAAATTATGCACATTTAATGTAATATTTTATGCATTTCATATTGCCCTTTACATCAAATCAGAATGTGTTAGAATGCGTTTATTAGCTGCCGTAAAGTCTTACTGAACAAAATCAATTAAACAGCATATCCTGTAAAACCTCTTAATCTGCATCAAAACTTAGATCAGCCATTCAGCTTTCTAGATGTAAGACAACCACTAGTTAATTTTCCAATGACACTGATATCTCATGTTTAGCATGCAAGCAAACATCTGGATATAAAACATACCTTGCTGGGGTGGATGCCAACATGGACTGTGGTGCCATTGGCCTTTTCACGCTGAACGCGCTCGATGTAAATAACATACTTCTTCCTGTAGACCTGGACAACTTTGCCGATCTGCTGGCCTTTGTAGTGTCCCCGAACAACCTGGTGATGAGAGAAAAAAATCAAGCAAAGAATGTTACGCCGAGTAAGGAGGCCAGTATTATGCTAAACAACATTTCTTTACATCAGACTCTAACATTGACCAGGTAGGAAAAACTGGAAATGTCCTCACCTGGACCTCATCATCCTTACGGATGGGCACGGATCTCACGTTGTACTTCTGGCGGAGCTCTTTGGACAGAGGGGAGGACATGATCTTCCTGCGGATGTGTGAAGGGGCATTGAAGTGCCTCTTGCGGTTCTTGCGCCGGGAGGAGGTCACAAATTTATTGAGCTTCATGATGGCTGTTAAAGAAAGAGGACAATTCAAATTCAATTTGAATCCAAAAAAGAAACACATCTGCTAAATAAGCAAGTGCAAATTGTAGTTGGGTTGCAAAAAAGCCACATTCAACACTAGGTTTGTAGAAGAATGAACCCGGCTCAAGCTTTACTGACACGAACTTGGGTTTGTTCGATACACTTCGGCACGTCTCTCAATGGACAAATCAGCAGTGATATCACATAAAACAATATAACTAATAATACACTCATTTATGTCAGGCTAACACACGGTGTAAGTTATTTGAAAAGCATGTTCAACAGCTCGTGGTATTGTTGTAGCTAGTTATTTCAACTTGACATGACAATATACGCACGTACAGCTTAAGTTTCCATATTTAAGGTGTTTGAAGAGCGTTTATACGCAACACGACTAAAACGACATATAACATGCACAAACGGAAAGCATGGCCTTGTGTTTGGGCAAAATTAGTTATCCACCCGGGAGGGAGCAAAGCACCTATAGCATCCACTGGCTGAACTTTGGCGACTAAATCCACCGAGATGTCGCACCTCAAGTATAAACTAATACATCTATATTGAAAATAGGGATATTATGTAGCGATAATGTGTGTTTTAAACTTTCAGGACATAAAAATCCACAAGGATGGCAAAGGATGTTTAGGAAATGCTTTAGCAATCTTGGCTTACCCTGCCGATTTGTCGCTATGGCCGCCGGAAAAGAGACTCTAAAAGTACTTCCGCCAGAATTAGTTGTAGCACAAATCTCGCGAGATCATGGATAGAACGGGACTTCAAAGTAGCTGTCACTGTCAGTTTTATGGCAGGGTCAAATGAACATTCAATTCATTGAATGAAGTAGTCTATATTAGAAAGAAATATAATCGAATATAAATGTATAAAATATGATGCGCTTTAAATAATTAAGTGGACGGGTTGATCTTTTACTCCAGGTTTTGAGTATTAATTACGTGTCCTGAAAGAAATCTTATCTTTAAAATTTTAAAATAACAATAGAATAAAATAAAAACAGGTGAAATTGATACATATAAAATCGTGAGAATAACCAGAGTCGGTTGCTAGTCCTTTCTTTAATTATTTTGCAGGTTGTTTGCTACAGCAAAAGTGATCCATTCTCAGTGCTCAGTTTATGTCCTTATTATAGTGCTGCTTGAAAGTCCAGTTTAAGCTGCTAGCTGTGTTTTGGAAGGTGGTAGCTGGTTTATTGCTGGTCCAAGCTGGATAATATCTGGTCCAAGATGATTAGCTGGTGGACCACCATGCAAAAACCATGGTTCAAGATGGTCTACCAGCAGTGTTGGGAAGTAACTAGTTACATGTAACCAGGGCCGGACTGGGATGCAATTTCAGGCCAGGAAATCTCACACTCATCTAGGCCACACAGAAAAAGAGTGGCCAAAATTGTACCTTTTGGGGTACAACAATGCCTAGCAGTACATATTAGTACCTTAAGTAAAACTTAATAAAAGTCTATTGGTGTTATACCTTCAGTCATTTTCAGAATCAGAAAGAGTTTTATTGACAAGTATGCAAGGAATTTACATACAATGAATTTGTTTTAGTGGCATAAGCTTCCAATACACAGAGACAACAACAAAACACAGACAATAAAAAATAAGATGAGAAAAAAAATACATATATGTAAATATAAATAGACAAGTTTTGAAAAATAAATAAATTGTATGTACAGTTATGCTATAGTTCAGGGGTGGCGAACGTCGGTCCTGGAAAGCCGCAGCCCTGCAAAGTTTTTTCTTCACCTAACAACACACCGAACATCTAATCGAGTCTGAACGGTTTCTTAGGAGCTACAGGCAGTGAGTTTTAATTAGGGTAGAGCTGACCTCTGCAGGGCGCGCTCGCCAGGACTGGAGTTGCCACGCTGCTAGAGATGATCGATGGATAGAATAGAATGAGATGGAGGGATGTACTAGATGGAGGGGAACAAATACAATATAGGTTAGTGCCCCTTTTTATTGCATCATGTGGGGAACATTCAACTTCATGGGTAGATAGCCTGTGGGAGAAACTGTTCTTGTGCCTGGCTGTCCTGGTATTCGATGCTCTGTAACGCCGACCAGATGACAAAAGTTCAAAAAGGAGATGGCTTGAATGTGATGGATCCAGAGTGATTTTCTAAGCCCTTTCCTCACTCTGGATGTATACAGTTATTGAAGGGTAGGCAGGGGAACACCAATAATCCTTTCAGCAATCCGAACCTTCTCTGTAGTCTTCTGATGTCTGATTTTGTAGCTGAACCAAACCAGACAGTTATTGAAGTGCACAGAACAGACTCAGTGACGGCTGAGTAGAACTGCTTCAGCAGCTCCTTGACTTTTGAGATTTTCTAAAAGAATTTTCCTCGTATTATTTCTGAACACACAATCTGTGTAAGATAAGTTTGTACAATATGTAGTTGTAGTTTTTGCATATTTTCTGCAAAGATATTTAACAAGTGATTTTTTTAACATTTACATCATGTTGACAACTTCATGTGTGGTGCACTTGGAATATAATTTTTTTAACTAGAGGGTTAATAAAGAAAAATTTACTTGAATCATGTTGTGGTTACATTTTCAAGTTGACTAGTTAAAAATCGTAAAAAATCGAGAATCGGTCAAACATTCTGGAAAAATGTCTATTTCAGGTAAATGCTGTTCTTCTGAAATTTCTATTCATCATGAAACCTGAAAAAAAATCTAATCTGTTTTCAACATAATAATAATAATAAATGTTTTTGAGCAGCAAATCAGAATATTACAATGATATCTGAAGGATCAGGTGACACTGAAGACTGGAGAAATGATGCTGAAAATTCAGCTTTGATTACAGGAATAAATAACATTTTTAAATATATTATTTCACAATATTACTGTTTTTTGCTGTATTTTGGATCAGATAAATGAAGGCTTGGTGAGCAGAAGAGACTTCTTTAAAAAACATTAAAAATCTTACTGATCAAAACCTTTTGACTGGTAGTGTATTAAAACACAATTTCTAAAGTGCCTAAATGTCAAAATTACTACAATATATTTGTTGAAAAAGTCTCATATACTATTGAATTATTAGGCTGTGAGCCTGTTACTCATATTAGTTTTGTGTTGCTGTCTGCTCTAGCTCCCTCCCTCCCTGTACAATAAATCCGTGAATATCTGTCTCTGCTAATTTTTTTAATATAACTTTACAATCGATATTGATGTCCTTTAGCACAGTATTCTGAATGATGATAATAATGGGGTGCTAGTACTGATAGCCTAACAGATACTAGTTTAATACTCAACTACGTTAATAAAGACAAAACTATCTAGCGTATTTACAGATGAAACTGACCTGCACTTGAAGCCCTGAACAGGTCAGTGATGTTGCTACATTTCACTGCTTCTTCTGGCCGCTCCATCTCTTTCATCGAGTCCCGTGCATCGGTTCTGTTCGGAACCGTTTGACCGAAGCGCGGAACACACGTGAGCTGATTCGTAAAGCGCAGCGCTGCCAGTCAAGGCTAACAGATTTATGATTTATTATCGATTTATTATCGAATGGAAAAATCGGAAATTATCACTTTGGTACATTGAAAAGGCATAAATATAAAATATTAATAATAATAATAACAAACAAAAAAAAAAACACAGGGCCGCGGGTCAAATCAGCCGCCACCGGGAATGCTCCTGATGCTCCCAATGGCCAGTCCGGGCCTGCATGTAACGGAATTATGTAATTTAATTACAAAATAGCCTAAAAGTAATTGTAATCAGTTACAGTTACTAATAAAAATATGTAATTAAATTACAGTTCATACAACTGGCTTAGGGCGAACTATGCTAATACTGGACAGTACTTCAGCGGTTGTGGGCGGGGCCTGAGCAGTATGACGTCATACTTCTCAGAAAATCAAAATGGCTTGATAATTTAGTCTGTTTAGGTTTTTGGGGGGATTAAAAAAAAAAGAGTGAATGGATTTTTATCATTGTAGGGTGGTTGTGTCCCCACACACTTTTTGCATCCAATGTCCCCTTTAAAATTAAACTATTATAATCTTTATTCAAGTGATGAAGGATTTCGAAAGTCTGACAGGAGTCAGTGTTGACTACTGAGTACTACTGTAAGATTAACCCTGCCTGCTTTAAATGTTTCAAAATGATTACAAGTTTAGAAACATTAGACATTGAGAAAGTAATCAATACATTACTTTAATAAAGTAATTGAAAGTTACACTACTTATTACATTTTAAAAAGGGTAACTTGTAATCTGTAACCTATAACATTTCCAAAGTAACCTTCCCAACACTGTCCCTACCAACTAGAAAACAGCTACCAGTATTCCACAGCTTGAATGGACTTTTGCAGCAACATCTTTTAGAATTTCAGCAAGGCAAACATAAACCATGTCATGAATGTCAGCATCACTTATTGCATCAGGCAGGCAATCATAATCTCGTTTAGATAGATAGATAGATGGATAGATCGATAGATATATAGATAGATAGATAGATAGATAGATAGATAGATAGATAGATTAGATAGATAGATAGCTAGATAGATAGCTAGTTGATAGATAGATAGATAGTAGATATAGAGATGAGATATATAGATCAGATAGATCTATAGATAGATAGATAGATATAGATAGATATAGATAGATAGATAGATAGATAGATAGGTTGATAGATAGATAGATAGATAGATTATAGATAGATAGATAGATAGATAGATAGATAGATAGATAGATAGTAGATATATATAGATAGATAGATAGAAATAGCTAGGTTGATAGATAGATAGATAGTAGATAGATAGATAGATAGTAGATAGATAGATAGATAGGTGCTAGATAGATAGATAGTAGATAGAAGTAGATAGATATATAGATAGATAGATAGAAATAGTCAGTTGATAGCTAGATAGATAGATAGATAGATAGATAGATATTTATAATATATCCATAGATA